>JASDQU011404126.1:0-42928 GCA_032191745.1 Picea mariana
TTCCACACGGGGGAGTGCAGAGGGGGGGCTATCCCCGTGGATGGGGGGTCTGGGGGCAAGTGGGCCCCTGGCGGGGGTTCGAGGGTGAAGCCCCCAAAGGAAAACTTTCCTTGTAAATGTATATTGTAATTTCATTGTAAATCTGGACTGTTTATTATAAGGTCGTAGATCTAATGATAGAGATTATGTTAGAGTTTTTTTCCCTAGAAGGCAACCCTCTTTTATGAGGGAAATGTATTGTGGCTATGACTGATGGTGAATATTGTATTCTGAGATAGGAGACCGTGAGAGAAAGAAGAGGAATTTACAATGGATGTTTTGTAGGTTGTATCCCTTCATATGATGGATAATAATAAAGGAAGGAATTGACAATTTCTCTGGTGGACGTAGCCCACACTGGGTGAACCACGCAAATCTGTGTCTCTATTGTATTGTGTATCTTCTGTGTTTTGTTTCCACATTTGTTTTATTTTATTGCTCCACGGTACTGTGTTTCTAACATCCTCCCCCCTTAGGAAGCAATGGTCTCCATTGTGTTCATTTCCCCCATCAGATGAGGAAATTTTTGCTCAATTCAGCCCTGGGTGAGCCACTTGCCTTGGTTCAGGAGCTTCCCTGCTTTGACAACTCGAGAAAGTTGGATCCTTTGCTGGCGAGTTCCCTTGACATGTGTGTCCACAATATGATCACTGGATTCCTATTGCATGCAATCATGGTTGAGCTCTATTGGTGTCAATTGTTATTCTATATCTGAGGTGTCCAACAATGTGGAAAGTATGGATGAAGGAGATCCACATTGAATATTGGGTGCATGACAAGGAAAGGAGGAATGTTGAGCTCAAAAGAATCATCACCCACAACCTTGGTGATGGTGTAAGGTCTATAACGAAGTGGGAAAAGATTTTGATGGGGCCCTGTAGGGTGTTCTTTCTAAAAGTGTAACCACACTTTGTCTCCCACATGAAACTTATGTGGAACCTGATGTTTATCATGGCATTTCTTGTACTTGGCATTGGACTTCTGTAAAATATACCAAACTTGTTGGTGGATGTGCTCGATCCGCTCAATGAACCGAGAGGATTTTTCAGATTTAGTTGGAGTGGGTGATGAATCATCTGAGGTGGCTGCAAGAGATAGTGTAAAATCCATGGAACCCAATGGTTGGAATCCCAACCTGAACTGAAAGGGGTTGTGGTCAATTGAGCTATGTAGGGCTCTGTTTTAGCTATGATGAACATATCAAATACTCTCATCCCATGTGCGGGGGTGGTTGGAATTATACATGTGCAGGATATCCACTATCATGTGATTGACAACCTCAGTTTGGGCATCTTTCTGGGGGTGGATGGTAGTGGACTTGGTGAGCTTGGTGTCCAACAGTGAATAGAGGCTCAATCAAAATGTGTTGAGGAACCGAATCTCCCAATATGAGACAATAGTTTGTGGGATTCCAAAATGTACCTAGAATCATTCAAAGAAGATCTTGGTAGTGGCCTGTGCTTTGATTCTCTTCTTGCAGGAGGCCAGAATCACCATCTTGGAAAAGTGATCAACAACCATAAAGACAAAGTAATTTACCCTCTTGGTGGATGGAAGGCTTGAAATGTAGTCCATTGAGATGGATTCCCATGGTCTGTCAAGAGTAGGAAGGGGGGTGTACATGCCTTGTTTCTTTGTGGTCGGCTTGGAAATAGCATAGGAAGTGTAGAACCTAATATAATTTCTGACATCCTGTCAAAGTTTCATCCAGTAGAAATGTTTCTACAACACTTCCACTATCTTTTCAATGCCGAAGTGTCCTACCACTCGATAGTAGTGGAATTCCCAAATCATCTTCGCTCTCTTGCTTGATCGAACAAAAAGATGGCCTAGTTGACACAATATCCTGTCTTGAAGATGGAAATCACCCACAATTGAGTTTGTGCCCAAATTTTGGTGTGTGTTGGTGAAGTCAGGGTCTATCTCATAAAGGTTGGGCCATTTGGAGGTCTGGTGGTCGTAAGATTCTAGCACCGTGGTGACTATTGTGACTCGAGGTCGAATAAGGAAATCAACGACTCGGTTGGTATTTCCAATTTTATACTTGATGTTGAGTTGGAACCGTTGCATGTATGTGGACCACTTCTGATGGCGGTTATTATACAATTTTGCTTGGGTTTGCATGAATTGCAGTGGTTTATGGTCTGTGTGGATGACTGTGTCCTTCCCGAGAATGTAATGTCTCCAATATAGGTAGGATTGCACAATGAAGTACATTTATTTTTCGTAAGTAGGGTACTTATGAACAACATCTGATAGTGTCTCACTTTTATAGGCCACGGGGTGGTCGTGATGAGTGAGAATTACACCCACAACATAGTCTGAAGCATTTGTCTCGATCTCAAGGAGATGTTGTAGGTATGGTAATGAAATTAATGGGGTTTAGCATAAGCATTGATTTAAATCATCAAACATTTGTTGTTGGGATAGGCCCCACACAAATATTTCCTTACCGCCACCCTGGTTACTTGGCTGAGGGACCATGCAATATGGGAGAATCCCAACACGAACCTGCAATAGAAATTGGAAAGGCCTAAGAAAATCTGAAGCTCAGTGAGTGTGGTTGGGGCTCATTAATCACAGATAACCTGGATATTGGCTGGATCCACATGCACACCATGTTGATCCATGATGTAGCCTGGGTTCTAGACCCTGTCCATGCGGAAGGAGAATTTTTCAAGGTTGTCATATAGCTTGTGCTACCATAGGGTGTGCAAAACCTGTTGAATATGCTACAAGTGTTTCTCCAAGTATTGTTGTAGATGAGGATGTCATCCAGATACACCACTATACAATTATTGGTGAACGGTCGCAGGATATCATCCATCATTCCCATGAAAATTGTTGGAGCATTTTTCAAACCAAAGGGCATGACCAACCATCCAAAAATACCTTCTTTTGAGTTGAAGGTGGTCTTCCATACATCTATCTATTCTATTGGGACCTGGTGGTAGCCAGAATTCAGATCAATATTACTGAAGTAATTTCCCCCCTTGAACTGATCAAGGAGATCGTCGATTCTGGGAATCGGGTACCGATTCCTAACTGTGATTTTATTTAGGGCCTGATAATCAATGCAGAGTCACTAGGTCTCGTATTTCTTCTACACCAGCACGATTGCGCTCCCACAAGGTGATGAGATAGGAAGGATGTTCCCCTTGTGGAGTAGTTATTTGATCTATCACTTGATCTCCTCATTCTCCAAAAGAGAGCGGTGGTAGACTAGCCCATTGTAAAGTGATGCGTTGGAGGTCATATCGATGGGATGCTTAACCTGATAGTGTAGAGGTACCCCAGTAGGTGAGGAGAAGATATATTTGTATTATACCATGACCTTGTACACTTGCTTTTGTTTTTTGGAGAGGTCGATTGCGGAGGCCCTACATGTGGCAACAATATTTCACTCACTCTGAGAGAGAATCACAAAGAAGACAAATTTCCCAGTCTGAGAGATGACCTTCCTCAATTGCTTGGAAGAGATCAAGGAAATAGCACTAGGTGGGACTACCTCGAGTATCTTGTATAATTTCTTCTTCAAAGTAGTAATAAAACTGCAAGGCCTAGACTCATATACAACATGATGTTTCCATAAATAAGGTTGGCCCAAAATAAAATTAGAAACTTTGAGAGGAAAAACATCACACAATACCTCTTCTTTGAAGGGATTGATGTCGTACGACATGCAACACTGTTGGATGACGCGAAGATCACTTGATTGGTAGAGCCATCCAATAGTGTAGGGATACAGGTGAAACATTTTTGGAAGGGCTAGATGCTTGGTGACCTTTGCTAAGATGAGCTTCTTCTAGCTACAACTATCAATGATAAAGTGCAGTGGGGTGCCTTTTACCCACATATGTGAATGAAAGAGGATCTCACCTTCTTCTCACTCATATGGTTCATCGGGCTAGACCTTGGTGGTATAAACAGTTGCACTGGGTTCCGCGTCAATGATCCGTCTCCCCCTTTTTGGTTCTAACTTAGAGTCGGAACCCGCATCAGATTCAGAGGCTTTCACCTTAGCCACTAGTGATTTCTTGGAGTGACAATTAATAGTGTTATGCCAGGGGTTCTTATGGAAGTCGCATCACTTACCAGTATCTTTCTTTGTATTTTTGGTGTCCTTCTTTTCTTGTGGCCTAGACTGGTTGTCATGAGGCTATCCATATTTGATATGTCCTTTGTTCTTTGGGTTTGGGTTTCCCTTTACTTGTTTCTGATGTGAGGGGTTCCCAAGCAAAATTTTTTGCATCTTTTGTTTAATATTTTGATCGATTTTGATGTCATATAGATAGGCCACTCCCAAGGAAGAGATGTACAAAAAATCCATTTTGTCCTGGAAGTATCTATGCAGACCACCATGATACTTGAGTACCAGATGTCACTCAGAATATTTGATACCCAACATGGTGCAGAAGGTATGGAAGTTATGTGTGAACTATGGCACTGCTTGGTCTCTTTCTTGCCGTAGTGTGTTCCATTTTGTATACAGGTCGTCATAACTTCTGATAGAGTAGCATTGTTCCTTGATAGCATCCCTAAAGGAGATGAAGTGACAAAAGTCATGTGGGCCCCATTGGGATAAGCTAGTACATCAACTTCCTGGGGTCATAGATTTTGCACACGATATTCGATTTAAGCGCATGATAGCCCGTTGGAAAGGTAAGAATCTTAATTCATCCACATTATTACTATGTTGAGCCCTAAAAATGATTTTTAGGGCCTCAAAATGACCCTAAAATTTAGGGACCCAAAAACTAGGAAAAACTTGCCAAACTGGAAAACTGCCAAAATGAGCCAGTTTGAATAGGTAGGAAGACACTGAAATCCATATGGATCAATCCTCCCTCCTTATGAATAAATGGTCTCCATTTCGTTGGATTCCCCCATTATATGAGGAAATTTCTAGTGAATTTGGCCTCAATTGAGCCACTTGCCTTGGTGCAGGAGCTGCCCTACTTTGACAACTCGATAAAGCTAGATTCTTCACTGGCGAGTGCCCCTGACTTGTGTGTCCACAATATGATCACTTGATTCATGTTGCATGAAATTAGGGTTGATCTCTGTTGGTGTCAAATTTTCTTCTATCTCTGAGGTGTCGAACAATGGTGGGAAGTATGGTCGAAGGAGATCCACATTGAATACTGGGTTCAGGCCAAGGAAAGGAGGAATATTGAGCTCAAAATCATTGTCACCCACAACCTTGGTGATGGTGGCAGGACTGTAACAGAGTGGGAGAAGATTTTGATGGGTCCCTTTAAGGCGTTCTTTCTGCAATTGTAACCACACTTTGTCTCCCACCTAAAACTTATGTGGGAGCCAATGTTGATCATGGCACTATTTGTACTTGGCATTGGACTTCTTTAAAATATCTCAAACATGTTGGTGGATGTGTTGGATCTAGTCAATGAACCGAGAGGAGTTTTCAACTTCAATTGGGGCAGGTGATGAATCGTTTAGGGTGGCCACAAGAGGTAGTGCAACATCCATGGGACCCAATGGTTGGAATCTCAACCTGACCTGAAAAGGGTTGTGGTCAGTTGAGCTATGTAGGGCTCTATTGTATCTATGTTGAACATAGGGAAGAATCTCATCCCATGTGTGGGGGTTCTTGGAATTGTACATGCATAGCATATGCATTATCATCTGATTGAAAACCGTAATTTGGCCATCTGTCTGGTGGTGGAGGGCACTGGACTTGGTGATCTTGGTGTCCAACAGTGACCAGAGGCTTGACTAGAATGTGCTGAGGAACCGAATGTCCTGATCTGAGATAATGATTTGTGGGATTCCAAAATGTACCCAGACTCATTCAAAGAAGATCTTGGTAGTGGCCTCTATTGTGATTCTCTTCATGCAGGTGGCCAGGATCACCATCTTGGAAAAGTGATCAACAACCACAAAGACACAGTCATTTCCCTTCTTGGTGGATGGAAGGCCCAACATGTAATCCATTGAGATGGATTCCCATGGCTTGTTAGGAGTAGGTAGGGGGATTTACAGGCCCTGTTTCTTAATGGTCAGCTTGGAAATAGCATAGGCAGTTAAGAACATCATATACTTGCTGACATCCTGTCGAAGTTTCGACCAGTAGAAATGTTTCTATAGAAATGATACTATCTTTTCGATGCCAAAGTGTCCTACCACCCAATTGTAGTGGGATTCCAAAATCATCTTTGCTTTCTCGCTTGATAGAATGCAGAGATGGACCAGTTGACACAATAACCCATATTGAAGATGTAAATTAGTGATAACTAATTTTTCTCCCACCATTTGGTATGTGGTGGAGAAGTTTGGGTTTTTATCATAGATCTTGGGCCGTCCGGAGGTCTCATGGCCACAAGAATCTAGCACTGTGGTGAGTTCCATGACTAGAGGTCAGCGGAGGAAATCAATGACTCAGTTGCTACTACCTGATTTATACTTTGTGTTGAGGGGGAATTGCTGCAAGTATATGGACCACTTCTGATGGCGATCATTCTGCAATTTTTATTGTGTCTGCATGAACTCCAGTGGTTTATGATTTATGTGGATGACTATCTCCTTCCCGAGAAGGTAATGTCTCCATTGGCGGTATGCTTGCACAATGGAGACATTTATTTTTCGTAAGTAGGGTACTTACAAACAACATCTGATAATGTATCGCTATGATAGGCCATGAGGTGGCTGTGCCGAGTGAGATGTGCGCCCATATCATAGTCCAAAGCATCTGTATTGATCTCAAAGGGTTGTTGCAAGTCCAGTAATGAAAGTATTGAAGTTGTCCACAAGCACTGCTAGAAATCATCGAATGCTTGCTATTGGGACATGCCCCACACAATTTTTTTCTTACCACCACCCCTGGTTACTTTTCTGAGGGCCCATGTAATATGGGAGAATCCCAACACAAACTTGTGATATAAATTGGCAAGGCTTAAGAAGATCTGAAGCTGAGTGAGTGTGGTTGTAGCTAGCCAATCATGGATGACCTGGATCTTGGCTGGATCCACATTAACACCATGTTGATCCACAATGTAGCCTAGGTACTAGACCATGTCCATGCCAAAGGATCATTTTTCCAATTTGGCACATAGCTTGTGTTGTCACAGGGTGTGTAGAACCTACTAAATATGTTGCAAGTGTTCAACCCAAGTCTTCTTGTAGATGAGGATGTCATACATATAAACTACTAAAAACATTTTGGTGAAAGGTCACAGGATATCGTCCATCATCCTCATGAAAGTTTTTGGAGCATTTTTCAAACCAAAGGGCATGACCAACCATTCAAAAAGACCTTCTTTTGACTTGAAGTAAGTCTTCCTTACATCTGTATGTTCTATGGGGACTTGGTGGTAGCCATAGTTTAGATCAATCTTATTGAAGTATTTTCCCCCCTTGAGCTGATCAAGGAGATTGTCGAGTCTAGGAATCGGGTACCAATTTCTGACTGTGATTTTATTTAGGGTTCAGTAATCATTGTAGAGTCACCAAGTCTTGTCTTTCTTCTACACCATCACGATTGGGCTCCCACAAGGTGATGATCTGGGATGGATGTGCCCCCTGTGGAGTATTTCTTTGATCTGTCGTTTGATCTCCTTATTCTTTAACAGAAAGTGGTGGTATACTATCCCATTGGGTAGTGGTGCACCGGGGGTCATATCGATGGGATTCTTGACCTAAAAGTGTAGAGGTACCCTAGTGGGTGAGGACAAGATATCTTTGTATTCTTCCATGACCTTATCTACTTGCTTCTATTGTGTGGAGAGGTCAGACGTACAGGCCTTGGATATGGTCGCAATACTTCACTCACTCTGAGATAGAATCATGAAGATGACAAAATTCTCGGTCTAAGAGATGACCTTCTTGCATTGCTTGATAGAGATCAAGGAAATAATACTAGGTGGGACTGCCTCATGTATCTTGTATAATTTCCTGTTCAAAGTAATAATAACACTGTGAGGCCTAGAATAATATACAACATGATGTTTCCATAAATAAGGTTGACCCAAAATAAAATTACAAAATTTGAGAGGATCAACATCAAACAATAACTCATCTCTAAAGGGTTTGATGCCATACGATGGGTGACACTATTGGCTGACATAGATATTGCTTCCTTGGCAGAGCCATCCAATCGTGTAGGGTTTCATATGCGGCGTTTTCGACAAGGATATCTACTTGATGACCTATTCTGATATGAGTTTCTTCTGGATACTACTATAAACGATAAAATTTAGTGAGGTTCCTTTTACCCACATCTGTGAATGAAAGAGGCACTTGCCTTTTTCTGGATCGTCTGGTTCACCAGGCTGGAGCTTGGTGGTAGCAATAGTGACACTAGGTTCCACGTAAATGATTCATCTCCCCCTTTCTGGTTCTAACTCATATTTGGAACCCACATCTGATTTAGAGGCTTTCACCTCAGCCACCAACAATTGGTTGGAGCGAAAATCAATATTTTTATGCTAAGGGCTCTTATGGAAGTCACACCAATTCCCGATATCTTTATTTGTATTTCTAGTGTGCTTCTTTTCTTGCAACCTATATTGGTTGTCATGAGGTTGTTGATCTTTTTTCTATCCTTTGTTCTGGGAGTTTGGGATTCTCTTTACTTGATTCTGATGTGAGGGGTTCCCAGGCCCAAATTGCAGCATCTTTTGTTTAAGATTTTTCTTTATTTTGATGGCATATCGATAGGTCGCGCCCAAGGAAGAGATGTCCAAAAAATCCATTTCAGCCTGGATGTATCTATATAGACCACTGTGATACTAGAGCACCAGATGCCACTCAAAATATTTGATTCCCAACTTGGTGCGCAAGGTATGGAATATATTTTTGAACTCTATCACTACTTGGTCTCTTTCCTGCCGTAGTGTGGTCCATTTTGTATAGAGGTCATCATAAAGTACGATAGGGTAATATTGGTCCTTGATAACATCCTTGAAGGAATCTTAGGTGACCGTGACTGTAAATAATAAGGGTTCCTCTATTTCATTTTTCTCATATAGAGTCTCCCACCAATATTTGACATGAGGGACGATTTTGAGGAGTGCAAACATAATCTTTTCTCTGTTCAAAAAGTTATGGACAGAAAAATACCCTTCTAGCAGATTTAACCATTTTTATATAGTATCTTCATCTATATGACCTTCAAATATGGGAATATCAAAGTTGATTTGTCTCTTGAAGGGGGTGGTGCCTCCATTTGAGGAAGATGTGTCACGTGTTGGTAGCCACCGAAGAATTTACAAAAAACTATCCATCATTTCATTCCTCTGTTGCATGAGGGATTCCTTGAGCAACATTTTGAAAGGATCTCTAGTCCCGTCATATTTATTTTATCCCTCCATGAGAGGTCGCTTAGGCATGCAAGATATTTTTTCCTCAACAGAAATAAGCTCGAGACCCAATTCTTTGTACCTTTGCCTCATCAGGGACATGCATTAAGAACAATAAGGAGAAGACCACTCTAATACCACTGATCCAGATTTTATGAGAATAATTAAAATGAATAAAAAATGTTATTATTCTGAACATAGATAGACATGAATAACATAGATACAATGACAAAGATATAGTAAATCTAGTTTCTATTCAATAAGAAAATGTCTTGAAAATGTAAAATGCAACGGAAAATAAGCTTTCTAGAATGGTGGGGGATTATCTCTGAGAAGAGATGTGATGGATGCACTCATTCGAAATAATATGGTTAAAATGAGGCTCTCCAATCCTTTTTACAATAAACATGAATGCCAAAACCATAGACATCCAAAAACCTAACACTAGGATATGAAGCACCAAAAGTCATGTGGGCCTCGTTGGGGTAAGCTAGTACATCAACTTCCCGGGGTCGTAACTTTTGGATGCAATCTCCATTTTAGGAGAACGATAGCCCGTTGGAAAGGTATATTCGAGGAATACACATGTTATCATCATAATCTGACTTTGTTGAATATTTTACTGTGGCGAGCCCTAAAAACATTGTTTAGGGCCTCAAAATGGCCTCGAAAGTCAGGGACCTGAAAACTAGGAAAAAACTGCCAAACTGGAAAACTACCAAAATGAGCTAGTTGGAACAGGTGGGAGGCCACCAACATCCACCTAGATCACTACACCTCAAGACACATATACATCAGTTAAGTTGGATCAGGTTCAAGCACAATTGTCCAACCTAACGATACAATTGCACGATTTGGAAAATACTAAATTCATGTGCAAGCACGTATAGTGTACTACATGTCATTATGAGGGCATCACTTAGATGAGTGACCTCTCCTTCCAAATTATGTGGTGATAGGTACCCTATGTCCATTTCCAAAAGGATAGGAAAAATGTTGTGATATATGCATACAGTGGGGACATGTGTCACCCCACTGTCCCACATTGTAGAAATACTAGATGATGAATCATGCTCCATTCTACGAGTTTTGTAAATCTGTCAGCCATGATGTCAATAGATGTTGCTCCCTCTAGTTAATGAAATATAACACCTATGATGAATTTTAGGTATAGGAGGAGTACAAAGGTGGTGAGAATGGTGGCACAGACAGAGGAGGATACCAAAGAGGACCCCAAGGTGGATGTGGGAATGGGCATGGTCGCAGATATGGAGAAGTGGAGGTAGACCCTCCACATGTTTTAATTGCGATGAGATTGGTCATATATTATGATTTTTCACCAAACCACATGTACTCTATGCATATTTTTATAGTCCTGAACACGTATCGGAGGATTTTCCCAACTTAATAAAAAAGTGGGAGGACAAGAAGTCTAAATTTAACATGGTTCATGTTGAGCCGTGCAAAAACAAGAAGAAGAATGAGGAGGTTGGCATCCGAGTAGTAACCCGCGGAGGGGCAAAGACAGGGGGATACTTCGAGCATGGTGAAGGCTCAAGTTAAAAACCAGAAAAAAATATCAGAAAGGCACCCCAACCGCCTCAAAGTTTGATGCTCCTCAACATAAGTAATTTTTGTGCAATGAGAAGAGATCACTCGAAGAGGAAAGAGTGTGCGAGGAGCTGCAATGCATGACTCAATGGTCTTGTTGAACATGCATTTTAGATAAGTTTTGGATAAGTCTCAAGAATCACATGGATCATATCATGCAACATTTTGGCTAAGGAGTAGTTCATGTGTAAATCAGTTGAATCATTTTTAGAAGTCAGTGCACAAAAGGAGGAAAGTAGTTAGGATTTTGGGACATTTTTTCCACAATGTAATAGGCTTATCCCTAGTGTAAAACTATAAATTCTAATGGTATTTTGGGTAGTCAAAGTTGAATAAGGAGGGTGATTCAATGAGTTGAGCTTTGGGTGATGATTTTTGGAGAAGTCTTGAGGGATCATTTTGAGGTATGACTAAGGAACTAGGCTCACACTGCAATAGAACAACTAGGAAGGTATGAGTAATGGTTACTCTTACATATTTTTGTAAGCATAGTGCGTAGCTGTAAGGAGACTTCAAATGACTAGTAATATAAGAAGCTAGTCGTTGTGGACATAGCCTAGATTGGGGTGAACCACGTTAAAACTTGTGTCTTGATGTGTGCTTCTGTGCTATGTTTCTAATGCATATGATGTTTACTATTATTGTGCAATGATTATTAATGTTGAATATTTCACTGATATATGATGGAATCATGTAATACACTCAAGTAAATGGTAAATGAATGAATCAAAGTTAAGTAAAGTAATGTCACACACATGGTATGTTGAATAATGATTAAATTTTAAGTAACAAAAACTATGCACACCGTAGATGAATGGATAATGAATAGTATGGTTATGTTGAATGCCTCAATTCCCCTCATCACTACAAAACCTTGATTCCTGCATCCCCTCTAGATGCCTTGGGTGAGAGTTCACTTTCTTTGTAGGTGATGTCGAAAGCATCGGTGTCTAATGGTTTTGTTGGTTTGTTAATGATCAACCTCAGGTCTACCCATTGTTGACCAATAAATGGTTCCGTTGTCAGGACCAAGAACTGTAACTGAGGGGAATGTTTGGGAGGTTGAATACGAAGGAGATCTCAGGATGGTTGAGGAAGGAATGTGAATTTTCTAGATAACTGAATAGGAAATCATGACTCAATGAAGAACAATGGTTGCAAAGGTATGTGTTTATAGACCTTCATGAAATTGTATTTGGTGAGTTTCCAATAATTTTGACTGAATGGTTAGAAACATTAGTGGAGAATGTTGGAAGATATCAAACTGAGGCTCTGAGAAACTGGACTCTTGAATTGATCAAACGATTTAATAAAGTAAAGTAATAAAGTTTCTCACATAGTTTATTTTTGGTTGAATAGTATACTGGGGGGTTACATTATAGAGTTTGTAATAGATTGTACCCAATATTAGAGTGTCGCAGAGAGGGAATTCTTCTAGGGTATGCACATAATATTTATGAAGGCACTGTGTACCTAGATATAAATGTTTTTGTGTGACAAGAATGTTATGAAGATGGAATCTTATTTCTATGCACCTTCATGCACATAGGGGGTCTGGGGGATGACCAAAGGATGGTATGAGAGTGAAAAGAGATGACAAAGGAATGGATGGACTGAGGATTCCAAGAGAGGGATACAATGACTTAGACAAAGATATTGGATTATTTCATTGTGGGAAAAAGGTTTACATATAGTAAGAAGTTTACTATGGTTGAGAGAGAAGAGCATCATAGAGTGTTTGAGAAAAGAGACTCATCTGTAGTACTTCATATCACATCATACAAAGAAAGGAAAGAGAAATAAAAGGATCCTCAGTTTAGTCAAAACAAAGAAGGAATTCCATCTCATATAAGAATCTATGTCGAACCCACAACCCCGTGTGTGTCACCAATATATGAAGCAAAAACTTGAACTTTGTCAATATCAATTGTAATTAGTGGAGGAAGTCAGAAAAATGGTCAAAATAGTGGAATTAGATCAGTGAACCAGAGTCATTCAACATCACCAAAAGTAATTACTACACATAATACAATGACAGGAATAGATAATACATTAAAAATTCTTGAATTCCAGGGAGCGGGATCAGAAGACCTAGATAAACATCTTTTTGTATGTGAGATGATATGGACTACAAAGAATGTACTTGACGAGGCAACAAATATTGTGCAGTTAGCCACAACATTCATAGGTCATTCACTATTGTGGTACATGAAGTATCAGAATACTACACTAGTAGGACAATCAAGGACATTGGCATATATTGGATAATCTTTATTAAAGGAATTTCAGAAGCCAAAATCTGAGTCACAATACATAACAGAGCTGAAAGAAATTTAGAAAATAAATACTGATATAGTTTTCAATTACGATGATAGGATTAAATATGTGATGGGTATATTAACATTCCATATTCCTAACAAACAACACAGAGAATGGTTTATTGCAGGTTTGTTACTGCACATTCACTACCCTCTAACATAGCAGAAGGTCACGTCGCAACTAGAAGAATTAGAAATTGCGATGAAGTTGGAAGCATCTCCTATAGGATATGGTGCAAGAATTGTTAGAATATGGTTGGGTGAAAAGGGTATTTTCAATGGTAAAATGAGCACACATATTTCATATTCTAAAGAAAACCCTAGGCTAGATAGCCAAACAAAGGGTAGCACACATTTCCCCAAGGATAGTGCACCAACCCCCAAGGATAGCGCACCAACAAGAGCTAATCATATGTTCCAAACCCTATCCAAGAGATAGTCCAAGTGTAAATCCTAGCTGCAATAGCTACAACGACAGTTGTCCTCCAAACCTATGCAGAAACTGGGCAACCACAATGCGCACAAGTGCTTCTTTGCAATTCTGAGTCTGCCTACTAGAATGAGAAGTGGCATCCTATATTTATAATAATTCTGGCTAACTACCTGGGATGACTTCTCATTCTAGGTATTTGTCTGTTCAGTATATATTATTATTTCTGGCCGACTTCTTCTCTTGGAGGTTAATAACCTAATATAAATTATCTTCTTGAAATGACAAGTCTTCTAGGGTTATTAGCCAGCTCATTAGGGTTTCTTCTTGATTCCCGAAGTATTCTATCCTTGTCAAGTTTACATGTGGAGGTAAATACCTCCCACATCTACCATAATATCAACACTCCCTCCTAGCTAGGGAGGTATTACATGTAATGGTCTTGAGCACAAAACATACCATTCACCCGGTAGCATCAACATAGTTATATATACTAGATCATGAGCACCATCATCATCATCAGCTGCATCATCTCTCGAAACCATACTCTATCTGAGTAATCAGACATGATTCTCACTCCATAGAGTGATACAAGAGCCCTTCTTCTAATCTAGAAGAGTAAATGTTTTGAACCATTTTCTGTCTAGAAAATCTTTGTTCATCATTCATCTGGACGATAATTATTTCCAATAAAATGTTGATAATCTTCAAGGCAATTAGAACAAAATAGAACACAACTTTGTCTATCCATAGTAGTACATAACTACAATCCAGTGGTACACTACCACACCAAGTAACACACAAGTACTTGATAAAAAATGTATAGTCACGAACAGTGGAACACATCCACCATAGTAGTATACATCTACTGTCATACAGTCTTCATAACAATCATTTGATACCAACCTGCACAGAAACAATGTTATGACATAAACTGAATTATATTCTAGGCCAATCTTTCAGTCACATCTGTGAGATCTGAAAGACTATCTACCCTCGGAGTAGAACAATGAGATATCTAGACTATTCTTCTCAAGCAAGGAAGAATAATTGTCCTATCTTCTGAAACTGGACCATTCCCCACCCTAGGCCATTCTTCCTACACTAATCAAAGTGCACCCTAGAAAGAATGTATAAACCCTAAGGAGTGCATGTCCCTAATTGTTGAGCCTGGACCATTCCCCACCCTGGGCCATTCCTCCTACACTAATCAAAGTGCACCTTGGAGAGAATTTATAAACCCTAAGGAATGACTATATAGACCATTTCCTCTGTTAACCACAAGAGGAAAATATTGTCATGTATCAACCTCCAAAATGAACCATTCCTCATGTTAACCACAATGAGAAATCGTTGTCTGGCGAGGCAGGTCAGTCTTCTTGAGTAACCCTCAAGAAGAGAGACTGCCCTACACCACTCCCCATGTTAACCACAATGGGAAGTCATTGTCTATGATACATCAACAATATGGACCATTTCCCATGTTAACCACAATGGGAAATCATTTTCCATCAGAAATCTCAATCCACTTTCCGAACAGGAAAGCATCTGTCCAAGATGGACTATTTTTCAATCTTGAAAATGAATGTCCTCAATAATATTTTCAATGCTCCCTCCCAACCTGGGAGTCATCTCTTCCTTTTTCAATAAGGAATTTGTCTCCATGAGTTCCATCTTGAGTACACAAACTCTTTCATCTTGGATAGAAGCTTTACCAAAATGTCTATTTATCTGCTCATCTATGGAGATATGTATTGGAGAACCACTTTCACCTTTCTAGACTTCATCACAGATAATGTAATGCTTGATTTCAAATGTACTTTAGTCTGGAACACTGATTTTCTGTGAAGGATTCATGTAGATCTGAACAATAGAGTATATCATTGTTGGAAAACTGGAACATATCCATGTGGCACTTCTTCTGTCATCATGAGATATGATATACTGAGTAATCATCTTGATGTTATAGGGAATCTTCACCACACTTCTGTTGTGCACTGGAGGTTCTCCACCAAGTTATCTTCTTCTATCTACATACAAGGGTCTCTTTCTAGTATGCCTCAAAGTCTTGAGATTGCTCTTCATATGCTCTTTATTCAATTTCTCTGGAGAACTTTCTTTGCATTCATCTGATGTAGAAATCCAACGCATGGATGTTTCATATGATATAATGACTCATGTATAGATATGTATGGTTTACTGGAACAAGTAATCATCATAGTCTTCTCCCTCCATCTGTGAGAACCTCTAGTTCTAGATCTTGCAATGCTTTCATTCACTGTTCTTCATCACAAATTTCAGTTTTGCTTGATTTATTTTATTGAGTTCATATCATGTTGGCAATCTTGTGATTCTTGACTAGTTGTTCTAGCTTCTCTTTCTTTCTTTGAATCTTTATGTTCTTCCTCATGTTTAGCTTTTGGGTCCATGGAGTAGATTCCATGCCCTAAAGATTCCATTTCTTTCTTTCATCATAGGATCACAGATGTGGATGGACAAACAGGGATACTTTAAAGCTTCTCTTCGAACAAGACTTCTTCTAAGGTTGAACTCGATACGTACTTTCTTTCATGGCTGCTATAATGGATATATACTTCATCATCTTCTATGGATCATAGGATTAGCTCCCTCCTAATCCTTGCTTCATGTATGAGTGCATATAATCGGCTCCCTCTATCTAACAAAGTCCATGCTTCCATATGCATCCTTATTGTCTTCTGCAATATATAATTGGCTCTATCTGTCTAACAGAGTCCATGCTTCTGTCTTATTGTCTTCTACAAAATGTCATAAGTCTTTCTCCAATTCCTCTTGATTTTTGACTTCTAAGTCTCTTCATGATTGATTCATCTTATCTTGCAATAGCTTCCACATGATTTGTATTTCATCCTTTCATGTGTATTATCTAATGATGTTCATCCTTATCTTGTTTTTCTTTCATAGGTATAGTTCTTCTTGGAACACATTATCTTCCAAGAGATAGATATACAATATATGTACAGAGACGATGCAAACAAGATATGTACAATAAATAAGAAGAGTATTGTTACCTTCAGAAGAAGAAGTCTCTTTTTTCCTTCTTAGTCTTCTTTGTAGGTTCCTTTTCTTCAGTAATTGATGCTTCGTGTTTCTCCTTCCTTTTCTTTAGTTCGGGATAATGATTCTTGTAGTGGCCATACTTTCAACAGTTGAAGTATTGTACTTCTGAAATGTCTTTCTCTTGATTTGGCTTCCTCCTTGAACCAAACTTCCTTTTGTTCCTGAAATTCTTTAATCTTGTTGTGAAAGCTTGATCATCGTACTTCTTTTGGGTTTTCTTTTTTCCACTGATCCTTGATTCTTCTTGAGCACAATAAGTCCAAAGTTATTCAAATGTCGGATACTCCTTCCTTGTGTTCATGCTTGCAGCAAATGCATCCCACATCTTGGGAAGACCATTGAGTACTATGTTTACCAATTCTTTCTCTGAGATGATCTCTTCAATATCTTGTATTTGATCTCTTAACTGAGAAATTATCACAAAATATGATGTTATGTTGTCGTCATCATTCATCTTCATGTCACAGAGCTCATTCTTCAGACTCATTACTTGTCCAATGTTTCTGACTGAGAAGAGATTTGTTAGGGCATCATACATCTTCTTTGATGAGTCAAGATGGGAGATGTAGGGTATTAAGTGGTATTTTATGGATTCCACTATGATACTCATGGAATTGATGTCACCATATTTGAACTTCTCCATAACTGCAATGTTTTGTGGCTACTTCTCTTTTCCTTCTTCAAACTCTGGTTCCACAATCTTTCATTTTACGATATCCAGCATTTTATTCTTGGAAAGGATGAGGTCAATCCTTGTCTTCCACACTCTGAAGTTAGAATCTCCATCTAACTTGTTCTCTGAATTCATAGAGTAAGTCATGGTTGTTTTGACTTGGTCAAACCCTAGATTTGAACACAAACTCAAACTTCACGTCTTGGATTTCTGAGGGTACCAGGAGATGCATTGGGCTAGGGCACACTGATCTATACGAAGATTAGGTCAATCCATTCACTTAAGGTTCCTCAACAAGAGGATTAGGGTTTTTGAAACTTCTCCTGCTAGTAACCCTAGCGACAGTGTCTTGGAAGTTGCTTCTGCTAGTAACCCTAGCGACAGTTCCTCAACAAGGTCAATATCCTAGCGGCTATGTTTCCTTCCAGCGTTTAGACTGAATGAAGGAGGTATGGGCCCATAACCTGTTAGAATATGAAATATGTGTGATTTTTTTACCATTGAAAATACCCTTGTCACCCAACCATAGGCCAAAGCCACCCTCCAAGCACCTTAACCTTGACAGAGAATCACTCCGAAAAAAAACCCTAGGATAGATAGCCAAACAAAGGGTAGTGCACCTTTCCCAAAGGATAGCACACCAAACCCCAAGGATAGCACACCAAAAAGAGCTGATCAGATGTTCCAAACCCTAGCCAAGAGATAGTCCAAGCATAACTTCTAGCTGCAGTAGCTGCAACGACAACTATCCTCCAAACCTACATAGAAACTGGGCAATTGCAGTGCGCACAAGTGCTTCTCTGCAATTCTGAGATTGCCTGCCAGAATGAGAAGTGGCCTCCTGTATTTATACTAATTCTGGCTAACTGCCTGGGCCGACTTCTCATTCTGGGTATTTGTTTGTTCAATATATATTATTATTTCTACCCGACTTCTTCTCTTGGAGGCTAATAACCTAATATAAATTATCTTCTTGAGCTGACAAATCTTCTAGGGTTATTAGCCAACTCATTAGGGTTTCTTCTTGCTTCTTGGAGTATTCCATTCTTGTCATGTTTACACATGGAGGTAAATACCTCCCGCAACTACCATAATATCAACAAGAATGACACATGTTGATTCACAATTATCTTCACTAAGGATTCAGATATCAAAAATAAAGAAAGGAAATGAAAAGTGTGAACAAATTTGGTGTATTACATGTAAGATAGAAGGCCATTATAAAGACGAATGTCCAACATTTACATAGTATATGGATATAGGAGCATTGATCCCATTGGAAGGAAGAATAGGGTATTGTGAAATATGAAAGACATGGGGACATCATCTGAATGCTTGTCCATTATTGTAGAAGTACCAGAGTACGCCTAGGAATTTGTTCTGTAATTTTTGCAAGTTGATAGGACACGATGAGAAGGATTTTCACGCGTTCAAATTAATGAGAGAGCGCACTATAGATGCTTATAGAGTCCAAGAATAAACTGTCACTGCAGAAGGATAAGTTCCATAGTATAATACTATGAGAGTATTTAATCAGGGTGGACGAGGAGGATTTGGAAGAGGAAGAGGATAATGAGGATTTTGTTGAAGAGGAATAGGACCAATCATTTGTTATAATTGTAATAAACCAATACATTTATCAAGATACTGCCTTAATCCTTACACAATATTCATGTACTACAGAGAATTGAACCATGTGACAAAGGATTTTCCTCAACTAACAGAGAAATGGGAGGATTGTCCTCAACTAATAGTGAAATGGGAGGCAAGAACCAAAACCAGAATCATAATATATAGAGGATAGCAGTCGAAGTGCACAATGAGTAACCAAGGTAGTAGTGGTTACGTCTGGAGGAATGAGGAATGAAGATGATGCGATAGAAAAAGGGAATACGATTCATCAATGGGTAAGGAAAGAGGCTGAACCATTACCTTTATTTGATACCAAGAAAGAGAAAGAGTCTTACCAGCAAGCAAGAAAAGAATTGATGAGAGTGTACTAGCTAGCGTCAAATTTAACTATGCCACTGTTGTATGATAAACCAATGGTATATGATATACCTATAGTCTATGATCATTCTAAGAAACGAACTGATGAGGTAAGTACTTTAAAGAGATGTTTAAGAAGTTGCTTAGATTTAATGAAGGACGAATCTCAGTTGAGTAGTTTGTGCAGAATGATTGACCATTGTGCTCAAGAAAGAGAGAAAATTGTTGTACAAAGAGAAGTTAACCAAGTGCACAATACGAAGTGAACCAATAGAGAGTTTAGGCTCAGTGCATAGATAGGAGCTTACAAAATGGATAACATAATTTTGGATTTGGGTTCAAATGTAAATGTTATACTGAGAGAGACTTGGGAGATGATGGGCCAGTCAGAGCTGATTTGGTCATCGATCTAGATGAGAATAGTGAACCAACATAATATTGTTCTGGTCATAAGGTTAACATGATTTAATGTCAATATTGATGGAGTGTGTAGTGTAGCAGACTTCGAAGTGATCGACATAGTATATGGAAGTACACCATATCCAACATTGTTGGGACTAGATTGGGAATTCAGTAATCACATGATCATTGACTTAAAGAAGAGGCAGATGGTATTTGAAACAAAAGACTTAAAGGTAACCATGCCATTAGACCCCACTGAAGGACAAAGGTATGTAGAACTAGAAAAGAGAAAAGGGCTTGATAATTTATATAATATGACTGCACAAATGGACAATTACATCAATCTTACATATGAAGGCGTACTTAGTTGGAGAAGCATCAGCTCATGTGCATCAGACTTAGAATATGTTTTGGAGAAATGGCATCAAAGACTACATGAAGTATTGACAATAAAGTGTTCTTGAATTACCCATGCATTAAGATGTATTGGAACTGAAATAGTCGAACCTCCAAGTTATTGTGGACTAACACCTATAGAATATTTTATCAGTGAGTTTGAAATGTAGTTTCCAGATTAGTAAATACACTTGGATTTAGATGTTGCACTGAAAGAGACTTCAATGAGATTATGGGCTACACACAAAGATGGTAGGAGAGAATGGACGTAGTCTAAGAGGTTATTGCAAGTCAGATTTGGGACAAAGAAGGAAAGTATCATGCTGAAGTACTGTGCATTAACTTGTCCAACAGATCATGTTATGAAGTGTAATACCCCAAGGCTGAGCCTCTAATTTTTAATCAGGAATTTAAACATGTTTTATAGGCTGGTGAGCCAAGTAATGTTAAGCTAGGAATCTTATTTGATAGTTGGGCCAGAGAGCCTAGGATGCTAAGGCCAAGAACCTGTTTTGTATATGTAAATATTCAAATCATTAATATAAAATCATCAGTGTGTGTAGACCAACCATGATGAAAACGTATGGGGGACTAGGCTCCACTAGGCTGGGTAAGGGAGGGGGCTGAGAGGCTAGAAAAAGGGGCTAATTTTAAGAGATTCAATCCCAAAGAATAATATAGGAGGATATGAATTTATCCTAAGTTTCTTTGGGGAAGGGGAACAACTCCCAAATGGATAGGAATGCACTTCATGAGTGCCATGTGTCATCTTAGGAACATGCAAATATATGTGGGTATTTTGACTATGTGGGGAATCCTTTTTCCATTCCTTACACTCACGCATGTATCTAGCCTGCAAGAAGTAAAACTGTGAACACAATTGTTGAACTCTCAACCATCCTAAACCTATGCAACGAGGTCGAAATGATATCCTTGTTGAACTAGTAACTTGCGGGTTTCCTGTGTTTCGTCTGGCCATTTTTCCCCCATGAATTCATCCTCATGATTATTGCCATCCCTTGTGCAGTTCACACATGCACTGGACAAGCACACAACCAGAGCCATTCCGCCATTGTGAGCCTCTATAATTTATTGATTCATCCCCTTGCCTTACCCTATCTATTGTTTTGGTTTTGAAGAGGTGGGTTGTCAAGGCCGTGGTTGAAGAAGCAAGTTGTCAGGCTTGTGAGAAACTCTCTTCAGGTGAGAGAGTTGTTGGGGAAGTGAGTTCTCCTGGAGGGAGTCCAGTAACAACTATAGAGCTATGAGAATTCTTATGTGACCTGTTGTTCAAGCCCTAGAAGGGAGGTGGAGCAGTCAATGGACTATGTGACAGTGAATGTGTATACTCTTGGGGTGGGACAAGCATGTGGGGAATGAGATTATGTGAGTAGTGGGCATAAGTGGCTCCTTGGAGGAATCCTCCTCGTAGACTGGTGAAACTTCCTATTGTCCTTTCTCAGCTGAGGAATCCCTTTCCTGGTGGAGTTTAGTCATAACTTGAGGGTGACCCACTACCAAGAGTAATGAGCATCATGGTCTAAGGTTGGGAGGTTCATGGAAGTTCTGCATGCAGTCAGTGAACTACAATTAAGAGATAAGTATCATTTTTGTGCTTAATGGTTAAACGATGTATTTTAGTGTATGTATGTGATTCTTATAATAATAGTATCATGTTATCTCTGTTTATTTTTGTTAAGTTTATATGTGATTTATTCCACAAAGAGCTATGTTTTCCATTGCCCAACAGGTCTATGTCTAGGCATGGAAAATTTTAATTACCTATAACAGAGCTTGGGACTGTGTGTGTCTAAGGTGGCATTGTACCCGATGAGGGTGGCTGGGGGAAGTTACAAATTGGTATCAAAGAAGTTTGGTTTTGGAGTAGTGGCGTTGCCCTAGTGAGGGTGGTCGGGGGATGTTACAAATTGGTATCATAGAAGTTTGTTTTTGGAGTAGTGACATTGTCCCCAATGAAGGTGGTCAGGGGATTTACAAATTGGTATCAGAGCCAAGTTTTCAACATTGATCCTCGATGGACTGTAAAAGTGGTTATAGAATAAATTCTAGAGGAATTTTTGTCCAAAGGGACAAAATTGATATACAATGTGCCAAGAGGGCATTGAGAGAGCTCTTGGGTGGTATTGGAAAGCTCATGAGGAATAATAGTTTCATAAACCACAATAGGCATGGTATTGGGCCACAAAGTTAAACTTGAGCAATTGGAATAGTTTGGGAAGGGACAGACCCCCCACATCTGTTGGATCCATACAATATACATAGAGGATAATCGCTGAAGTCCTTTGGACTTCACCCCTCCGGTCATTTTAAACTTGTAGGCGAAGAAGACAGTCAAATTCTCGAAGTTCAGAACTAATACAAACCATCTATTCCAAGGGATATGTGTCCAAATATTAAGAAGGTTCAGAGTTTCGACACACTGGAAAAAATGGTTTGTGGTTGCTTGGGGAGAAGATATCCTTGAAGTCCCACAACGCTGAAGTGAGGTGGAGGTGACATCACCTGGGGGTGACGTTGACCTACCTAGGCCTGCCACATGTAATTCATTTCTATGATTTTGACAGACCCTTAGGATGGATTGGAACTTGACATGTGTCACTTGATGGTGAGGCCACATGTCACCACTTTGATTGGTGACAATTGTACTTCATGGGCCCTAGAAGGTTAAACAGTTCGAGAATTCGACGTTCATGGAAAATGGTTGGAAGAACTTCCAGACCTCTGAAGTCCCAAAGTCTTTAATTTTTGAAGTGATGTGGCATGATGATGTCATAGGGGGTGACGTGGACCTCCTCTAGGAATTCCATGTATCATCAAGTTTTGTACTTTTCATAGGCTCTTAGAATTAATAGCTACCCATCACATGTCGCTCAATAGTGGGACCACGTGTCACCACCTAGATTGATGAAAACAATGCTAAGTGAACCCCTAAGGGTTTTGAAGTTTGGGAATTCAGTGGTCCAGGGGTTTTGTGATGTGCTGAAGGAGAATCCTCAAGAGCCTAAAGTTCTGAAGTGACGTGGACAGATGATGTCACCAAGGGTGACGTGGACACACTAGACGTTTTCCATGTGTCCATTATGTAACTATTCTAGGTGGTACACTGGTAAGAGGATGATGATGAGACTCCAGGAGATCATAAATATAGGCGTTAGAGGGAAAACAAGGTGTAATTTGTATGAATCTCTAAAACAATGGAGCCCCGAAGCTCTGAAGATGTATTGTACAAGGGTTTATCAGTTCGACATTCGGAAGAAGGGAGGCATGAAGTAACAAGAGCTTCTAAAGATAAATTTTTGAAGCCTCGAAGCCCTCAAGGCTCTAGATAAGTGCCTATCTGACAAAATTGGGTCACATCCGTGGTCACGTGTGTTTAGAGGCTGAAGAAAAGGGGCCAATTCCTGAAACATATGTTTGAAACAAAGAAGGGATTAGAGAAGGAGCTCGTGAGGTCCCTAATTGAAAAAACCTGCATTCAAATAAGTAAGGAAAAGGATTTGAAGTTGAAGAGAGGATCTAGCATATATCCAAGGGCCAATTCACCTTTGACAATTAATAACAGTTGATCATAGATCACCTTCAAGGACGCGCCATTGCTCAAATAGTCATAGCTTCCTGCTCAAAAGTCAAAATTCAGAAAGGGAGAAGTCATTGGAAAGGTCTAGAATAGTAGAGGACAATTTTTCACCCAAAAATTGTCTATGGACAGTTAATTTTCTTATAAAATAAGAATAAGGAATTATGATTATTTATAAACTAGAATTGTGCATGTTTGCATGGTTTTGTTTAGACAATTAGCCTGATAAGAGTTATTTTCACTACACACTTTTGCAGAATTTTCTGTTGCCAAAACATAACATAATATTCCTGGAGTGCAAAGATACGGAGGATGCACAAGAGGCTTACGGTCAGGAATTTGAAGTTAGAGGAATGAATTTCCATCTGGGATTTGAAGGAAAAAATTCCAATGGACATGGAATAGGAAAGGATGAAGGCATCAATCTGGTGGAGACCATCAGAAAATTGCAGACATATGTCAAGATCCACAAATCTTATAATCAAAGGCTTATCAAGGACAAAGAGCAGTAGGAAGACTTCAACATGAAGTTAATGAAAATCCTGGACAGAATTGAGAAGAAGTTAGATAAGGAGAGTGGCTCCAGTAAATCAGGAAGCCATAAGACCCCTGAGGAAAAAGAAATCTCTAGGAGTGGTAGCAGACATCACCATCACTTCCAAAAGAATTCCCATAAGAAAGCACACAGTAGCTCAAGTCCATCCCTTATCATGAATCATAGGTGGTATGGGGTGGATGATTTGAAAGGAGAAATAAATAAGATCAAACCTCCTACGTTTGATGGAGAGAAAAAGAAGGATGAAGATGTTGTTGGCATAGGGGCAAACCTAGGGCTCAACAAAGAAGATGAAGTCTCACCCAAGGTAGAGGCAAGGGTGGTTACAAGACTGAGGTGTCTGCAACCTTAGCTGGGACACATATATGTGATTGTACTACTTAATAAAGAACTTAGCACCGTCAGTTTATCAATATGCAATCAATATCCACTTCGTTGATAAAACAGAGCCTCACAACATTCACACTAATCTAATGTATTGAAGCACTTAGCATAAATAAATAGATCATATCGAGAATATCAAGCACTAAGCATAGCCATATAGATCAAATCTAACATTCTCACATATAATAAGCACAAAGAATAAGTAGATCTATCTAAATACATCAAAGAACTTAGTGAATAACATGTGAACACATCAAGATAACACACAAAGCAACATAACACAGTGTTTACGTGGTTCACCCCCACCATGGGGCTATGTCTACCAACTCTTCTTCTTTATTGTCTTCAGTCAATCAGTTACAAGCACAGAGCCTCAAAACCCTACTCCGCATAGGACAGAGATCTGCACAGCTCGCTAGACCCTTCTTCCTTGTGTTACAACACTAAGCCATCCACAGTTTGTTACAACCACTTTCACTTAGCTCTACAAGTCTCTCCCAGTAGGCACAAAGCAATTACAGACTCTACTTTCACTTAGAATACATTCACATCACATAGATGCACCACTCCTCTTCTATATAGCCTAGGCGTCTATTTATATATTACAAAATAGGCCTAAACATGGGTAAACCCATGGGCTGATGTCCCATTCCCATTACATATTCCCACATCCCAAAAAAGGACCCAAAAAGGGGCCAAGATCCCATGATCTCCACTTTGTCTTCTGATCCTCATTCAACAGGCTGTTGAAGTCCCAAAATAGGTCAACATGACTAAGAATCTCCCAAAACTTGGTCAAGGGTCAACAGGCCCCCAACACTAACCTGTGACTCATCCGGAGTCACTCTAGTCTGATCAGTTCTACCTCGAACACCTTGAGTTTAGCTCAATCTGCTTCGACTTGCTGCCTTGCTATGGCCTCTTGCTCAGTGAAATCCTTGATCACTGTGTCATTCACTAGCCCTTCTAGGCATTGTTCTGCTGTAGTGACAACTTGTTCTAGCTCTGATCCTCAACTTTCAACCTCTGTTAACAATTGGCATGCCTTATCTTACACAATTTGGAACCATTGAGTTACTTCCATAATTTTTCTCTAGATCGTATGGATCTACTGTTGGGCGGTGCGTTGCTCTTGAGATCTCTTCATTCTGTCTACAACTGACAGTGCCTTTAGCTATGCTTGTAGTGTTTCTGTGTGCTGCTTCGCTTCCTAGAGCTCTGACTTTAGTGCCTGCAATTTCAGATTCTCATCGAGCTTCTCATATGTTTGGGTGCTGTGGTTACTTAGTTGCTTGCATTCCAAGGCAAGATATTTTAGTCTGTCAATTGCGCTGCTGGAAGTTGCTTCCCTTAGGTCTCTTACGTCTTGCGGGGTCTCGGGTACTGTGCGTAGCTCCAAATATGCTATGCATTACTGTAGTTGTTGAATCACTTCTTCAAGTTGCACTACCTGCTGTGGGACTCTCTCTTCTTCCTTCACTGTTATAACTATCACAGAGTGAAGCTATCTGTTGACCCTTTCCTTTACTTCGAGTTGCTCCGCAAGAAACTGTTCCTTTTCTTTTTGTAGCTGGACTTTTTATTCATCCCACTTTTCTTGGAGAGCAAGATTTTCCCATTCTGTAGTACTGTATTTCTCTAAAAGGTCTTCTTGTACTTGTGATAAATCCTGGGTGGCTTGCATTGTTTCCTCCTGTGCTTGTTGAAGGTGAGCTTTGACTATATCAGCAATTATGTGGAGTTGAGCTGACTCATCTCCTAGTTCTGGTGTTTCCAATGGTAGAGGCACAGTGGAAACTACGTGGATGGACTGTAGTTCCTGCTACCCCCCTTGAAGTTCAACCTTAATTCGATTTTATATCTCCTCCTGTTGAGCCTCTTGCTTCTCTGCTATCTCCAACGAAGCATTGTTCAGTGCTGCTACAATGAAATCGAAGTCATCTGAGATGAGAGTAGTCTGCATTTTTTTCATAGAGGCTTTTGATTTCTTCTGAGAAGAAGGCTTCGGGGGGGAAGCCTTTCTTTTCTTCAAGAGATCCTCCTTGTCTCTAGGCGGTGTAACCTCGCCTTTCTTCTATTCAACTTATGTGCCATCTATCTCTCTGCCATCACCTCCTTGTGCAGGTGATATGGAAGCAATCTTCGCTAAGGTACTACTTACATCTTAGACTTCTTCATTTTTCTTTGTCTTGCTGGGTTCAGGTGTATCATGCGCTTCTTTTGGACTGTCAATGTCAGACATCTCTGAAGGATTTGCTAGAATGAGGAGGTCCACCGACCAGTCTTTAGTAATTTCTTCTAAGTCCTCCTCTATCAACTTGTAGTAAGACTGAAGTTGTTTCTTGTGCTCGTTAGCGCGACCTGTAATATAAATGAAATGGTGGTCTGTACTAAATTTCATTAAAGTACGAAACCTGTGGAGAGTATTTGGCTTGATGAAAGGCTTGGGGATGGACGTCTTCAAGCGGTTGTAATATGTGTGGAATACAACATTTGACTATCATTTCTTGTTCATGTCACTAGAATACCATAGTGTACTGAACTTCGCGGCCAGAGGTTCAAAGGGATCGATGTATGGTAAGGTCTCACCTTCCGGAATCTCCCATGAGATGAAAGTGATCAGGATTAGAAGCCAACTGAAGTGGAACTCATATTCTTGATCTTGCGCTTCCCTACAGTCCAGTTCGAACTGGTTCATGAGGTACTTCACCCAATTCATTTTTAGGCCCTCCGCACACTTTCCTGCGAGGTCGAATACAAAACTAGTTGCTTGGGTGGGTCGGTTCTTGCAGACTAACTTTCCTGCGATCAATTGACAGGCTAGGTGCACTGTGCCACTCTAGATAGAAGCTACCTTGTAGCCTTGCATTCCCTTCTCGACATCTCCATAACTGTCCTTGATCCTTTGTGCAAGAGTGTGGTCCATGGATTTTCCAGGATAGAAATAATGTGGGTCGGGTCCTTGCATGCTAAGCCCAGTGATCCGATTGATCAATGTCAGATCCACTGTTATACGTTGGTTTAACCACAAGTATCCGCCATGGTAACAGGATAACAGCAACTTGATGCATGCATTCACTTCTTGGTGCCTTCTGAAGTGAGGAATCTTCATGACATTGAGTAGTGTGGACTATGCAAGGTTCATAGTCCATGAATGGGGAACTATATTTGAATTCTTTCCCTTTGTTCTAGTCAAGTACTTATGTGGGGCGAGCATGCTGTAGACCTTCCTATCATTGAGGTTGAAGTCGCTAAACTTCAACGCTGCAATCTTTTCTTGATCTGTGTGAACTACACGTATCCCTTTTGGGAGGTACACAGTGGCTAAAGCATACTCAAATTCTATGGGCACACTGTCTCAATTGATTGCGTCACTCAGAGGTGGTAGATAGGCGGGTAAAATTCTCAAAATCAACTTAGAATTCACGTGATCGTCTCTGTGCTTGGTTTTCTTTTCATCGGTTGGCTGGGATGGTCCTTCTCGAGAAGTTGATAGAGAGGCTGGAAGTCCTATCATGGATGATTCTTGTACACCTGTGGATAATCCTCTCTCTGACATGACTCTTTCAGTCATCGGGTCGATCAAAACTTCTTCAACAACTTTCTTTGCAGCTTTCAATTCTTCCGACATACGCACTCGAGGAGAAAAATCGTGGATTCGGGGAATAACTTAGACACAGTACTGAGATAGATAGCAAGAGTGTGATGATCACTGTATAAACTCATCTTAGTCTGCGGGCTCGAATTCTTAATTGGAAAAAGTGTTCTCGGTGCGTAGCGTGGTGGGATAAATAGGGAACTTGACAATGGTTCACTTGCAATGGGTATGAGCCTCCATTAACTCTTGTTCAATTCATTATGGCATGGTCCAACAGTCTGATGATGAACCATAATTGCCTTTCTGTTCATTTGGAGCATCGATCGAACGGTTATAATGTCCCCAACAACTATATTTCTTTGCCATGGCGAAGTGCCATGTGTCATTGTTCTGATATTCAAGTGAAGCTCTAATTCTACAATTTTTTCGTCTGCGAATTTCCCTCTAGAACCTTCTACAAATTTTCGATCTTAGCTCTCTTCTTACTTAACTTTCAAGCCTTTTTCCTAGTGAGCTTCGTCTCGGTATTCCTTTTTCCATTCTGATTCTTATCTTCTTTGGTCATAGTCACTTCACGCTGTTGAGATTCTTCTCTAGGATTCCTGGATAATACTTTGTCTTTGTCTAGGGTAGGTACTTCAGTCTTTGGTCGGTCTTCTAATGTTCTTGCAACTTCAACATCTGGGTTTCTAGTGTTAAATATCTTTGATCTTCTCTCCTGTTCTTCAATCAAGTGTACGATCCTTCTGGTCATGAAATATTTTAACTCTTGCTTCTTCTGCTCCAACACTTGTTCTTCTTTCTTTCATCTAGCTTGATCTCTATCAATCCAAGGTTTTCCTAGTAACATGGTAAATTGGGCATTGTCTTCAATAAATTTAATAATCTTAAAATCTTCTTATGTCGAAGTTCCATTAGCATTCATAGGTATGTGAGCAAGCTTCCCACATAGGTTTATCATCTTTCCTATGAATAGGCCTATTCCTCATAGTGAAGGGATCATAGCAGGCTTCCCCATGGCTTCCCAAGTTCTTTCTTTCATGATATTCACCTACATTTCTTCATCCAGAATACAGTCAATGTCGAAGTCTCCTATTCTTACTTCAACACATTCTTTTTCCTTGAAAATCTCTGATAAGATGACATGTTGGTGGTCATTCAAGGTTTCTTTCATCTGTAACAATACTTTCTCTGATTCTTTATGGGGTTCTGCCATTCCTAGATCTTCCTTAGGGTTTTCTTTATTCATATTCATTTCTTCCAGCTTAGCAATCATTCTAGGGAAATCCAACACTTCATGGTCCATAGCTTTACAACAAACACAACCAGGTCTTTTCTCAGGTCATTCCTTAGCAATATGTCCCGGTCTTCTACAACTGTAATAGAGGGTTAATCTTCTCTTTCTTTTAAATGATCCCTGACCTTTTTGGTACTGCGCACTAGGATCATGGTAGCTAGCCTGCAAAAAATTCTTTCTAGGATCCTACATTCATTTGTTAGTCCAAACATTCTTTCTATGCATAGGTATAACATATCTTTCACTATTCTTATCAGATCTACTCATATCAAGCCTTCTTTCATCTATTAATGCCCTAGTTTTCAAGCTAGGACATAACCTATCAAACATACCTAGATCCATACTCTTGAAAGAAAAATTTCCACTTGTCTTACTTCTACGGAGCACAAATATTCCAAATCTAAAAATTTTAACTATTCTTACCTTTATCAGAGAACAGAGCTTGCAAATCTTACCTATTTTAATCCAAAATTCTCACTTTTCCCTTTCTTAGAGCATAAAGCTTTTAGATATTGCTTCTTTCCTTCATATCCGACCTCCTTTCTTCAGATCAGGCTTCTTTCTTTAGCACAGAGATTTATAAATTGAGTAGGATACTATGCACTAGGGCATAGATATAGGCATAGAGATTTCACAATCTCAGGTCGAATCTTTGCACAAAGATTCTTCTTTCTCAGTTTCCAACAATCATAGTTTCAGGTCCTGGCAACATAACCATTTTTTGGCACAGGGGAAGACCTAGGGTTCAATGCTACAACAATACACCAACAAAGCCCTACCTACCAACCCTTTTGGCAAAACCTATGAAGCAGATGAAGTCTCACCCGAGGTAGAGGCAGGGATGGTTGCAAGACTCAGGTGTCTGCAACCTTAGCTGGGACACAAATCTATGATTGTACTACTTAATAAATCACTTAGCACTATCAGTTTATCAATATGAAATCAATATCCACTTTGTTTATAAAAGAGAGCCTCGCAACATTCACACTGATCTAATGTATTTAAGCACTTATCATAAATAAATAGATCAGATCGAGCAGATCAAAAACTAAGCATAGCCATATAGATCAGATCTAACATTCTCACATATAATAAGCACAAATAATAAGTATATATATCTAAATACATCAAAGCACTTAGTGAATAACATGTGACCACATCAAGACAACCCAAAATCATCATAACACAATGTTTATGTGGTTCACCCCCACCCTGGGGATACGTCCACCAACTCTTCTTCTTTATTGTCTTCATTCAATCGGTTACAAGAACAGAGCCTCAAAACCCTACTCCGCATAGGACAGAGATCTGCGAAGCTCGCTAGATCCTTCTTCCTTGCATTACAACACTAAGCCTTCCAAAGTCTGTTACAACCACTTGCACTTAGCTCTGCAAGTCTCTCCCAGTAGGCACAAAGCACTTACAAAATCTACTTGCACTTAGCATACATTCACATCACATAGATGCACCACTCCTCTTCTATCTAGCCTAAGCGTCTATTTATATATTACAAAATAGGCCTAAAGATGGGTAAACCCATGGGCCGATGTCCCATTCCCATTAAATATTCCCACATCCCAAAAAAGGACCCAAAAGGGGCCGAGATCCCGTGGTATCTGCTTCATCTTCCGCTCCTCCTTCGATAGGATGTCGAAGTCCCAAAATAGGTCAACATGACCAAGAATCTCCCAAAACTTGGTCAAGGGCCAAGAGATGCTGAGACATGTCTTCTAGGTATGAGGAAGTACTTCTAATTGCATAATTATTCTTCTCATGCAGAGGGAAGAATTTCCATCTATCATATGAAAGGAAAGGCATCCATATGGTGGGATCATCTTATGAAATTACAACACCTCAGAGAGAAAAATGTGACATGGAAAGAATTCAAGAAGTATTTTGAGAATAAATACCTAACCAAGAGGTATTATGATAAAAATATGAAAGATTTCTTTTAACTCAAGCTAGGAAACATGACCATTGATTAGTATGAAAGGAGATTCCTGGAACTATTGAAGTATGTCTCCTTCATCAAAGATGAGACAATTAAGATCCAAATATATATTAGTGGACTATCATCCTTCATTAGTGACAAGATTCAGTATGATGATCCTAAAACTTTGGAAGAAACCATAAGAAGATATAAGTTCTTGTATGATTAGAAAAAAGGAAAGCCTACCTTCCAGAAGGCTTGGGAGGGCAAGAAGAAGTTCAGCAGAGATGTGAGGAAGAAGGGGATAAATCCTCCATTCTTCAGAAATAATCCCCAGGGACAACCATATTTTAGAGAGCCCAAGATGGCTGAGGCAGGTGGGAAAATGCCAAGGCAACCACCAATGCAATGTTGGGGTTGTAAACGAGATCATAAGTATAGGGATTGTCCTCACAAAGATGAAAAAGTGAGATTTTTCCACAATGTCCAGCAAGTGTAAACAATGGAGGACATGGGAAAAAGTGTGCCAAGGATCTATACAACCCTTAACAACAAGCAAGCAGAGTTTCAATCACACATGATTAAAGTAGAAGGTATGACCAATAACCATTTCTTTACTATTTTAATTCATTCAGGGGCTAGTCACAACTACATGGAACCTAAGGTAGAGGAAATATTGCAATTTCCAAGATGCAAGCATGATAAATATTGGTTGGTGCAGCTAGCTACAGGAGCCAAGAGAAAGGTTGTTGCGTTGGTTAAGTCATGTCCATTGGGCATGAATGGGATGAATACCAAGGCATATCTGAACATATTGCCTTTGGGTTCATATGAATTTCTAATTGTTATGGATTGGTTGTATCAACACCATACCATATTAGATTGCCATAACAAGGCATTCACTTGCCTAGATGAGGAAGGGAACTCAAGAGTATTCCAAGGAATTCCTAGGGTGGTCACTGTCCAAGAAATATCAGGAATGCAGCTGAAGAAGTGTTATAGGAAGGGATGCTAAGTGTTTGCAGCTCATATGGAGGAAACACCTAAGGATAGGGTGCCACATATAGAATATGAAGAAGTCCTAAAAGAGTTTTAGGATGTGCTTAAGGAGATACCAAGACTACCCCCAAAGAGAGATATTGATTTCTTTATAAATTTGATGCTTGGAGGAGCTCCAGTGTCAAAGACTCCCAACAAAATGAGTACTCCAGAGCTGAAGGAGTTGCAAATGCATATTGAATAGATATTGAAGAAGGGGTTCATATGCCCAAGTGTGTAACCTTGGGGTACCCCAATTTTATTTTTGAATAAGAAATATGGGACCTTGAGATTGTGTATTGATTTTAGACAGTTAAATAAAGTAACTATGAAGAACAAGTACCCTTTGCCAAGGATTGATTATCTCTTCGACCAGTTGAAGGATGCAAGGATATTTTCAAAGATTGATCTTAGGTCAGGATACCATCAGGTAAGGATTAAATATGAAGACATCAGCAAGAGTGCCTTCAGAACAAGGTATTGTCACTATGCATTTATAATGGTGCCATTTGGGTTATCAAATGCACCATTGTTTTCATGTGTTTGATGAATGGTGTTTTCTGAGAGTACTTAGACAAGTTTTTCATTGTCTTTTTGGATAACATCCTTGTATATTCCAAGACAAAAGAATAATATGAGCATCACTTGAGGATGGTGTTGCAAGTGTTAAGAGAACACTAGTTGTATGCCAAATTGAGCAAGTTCTCATTTTATCATAACCAAATTCATTATTTGGGGCATATCATATCCAAAGAAGGGATAGTGGTGAATCCTGAAAATATAGAGGTCATTAGAGGATGGACAACACCCAAGAATGTGACAGAATTTAGATCCTACATGGGTTTAGCTGGCTACTACAAAAGATTCATTGCAGGGTTTTCAAGCATTGCTCACCCAATCACTTCCTTGCAAAGGAAAGGGGTGAAGTTTCAGTGGACAATATAATGTGAAAAGAGATTCCAACAATTGAAGCACTTGTTAACCAATGCTACGATTATGAGAATTATAGATCCTAAAGAGAGCTTCATGGTTTTCACAGATGCATGCAAAGAGGGACCAGGAGGAGTCCTCAGTTAGAATGGTTTGGTAGTATGTTGTGAATCCAGAAATCTGAAGGAGCATGAAATGCTATATGGCACTCATGATTTGGAGTTGGCATCCATAGTACATGCCTTAAATAAGTGGAGGCACTACCTCATGGGAAATAAAGTTGAATTGAGGACAGACCATAATGGTGTGAGTTATATGTTGGATCAACCAACGTTAAATGCCAAGGAAAGTAGATGGTTGGAATTCCTCTGTGAGTATAACTTTGATATCAAGAACATCAAAGGAAGGGAGAACAAGGTGGCTGATGCACTCAACATGAGAGTGCATGAGTTACATGCTACAACCATTAGAATGTACCAAAAAAATATTAAAGGTAGAAATTCTGAAGCTCCAAAAGCAGATTTGCAGTACGTGGAGATGGTAACAAAATTGCAGCAAGGTAAAATGCAATAGATATTCAAAGATTATAAATTGGGATATGATGGAATTATCCTGTACATGAACATAATTTTTATACCCAATTATCTGGAATTCAAAAGTATGATCTTGAAGGAGATGCATAATGTTCCTTATGTTGGATACCTAGGATATCAAAAAATAGTTGCAATAGTCAAGAGTGAATATTATTGGCCAGGTATGAAGAAAGAAATTGTTGAGCACATTGTAGATTTATGGAGTGTCAAAGGGTCAAGGCTAAACATAGACATCTAGCTGGGTTGCTACAGCCATTACCCATTCCTGAGTGGAAGTGGGAAGTAGTGAAAATGGATTTCATCACCAAATTGCCAAGGACAAGCGAGCATGATGATTCTATCATAGTAGTGGTGGAAAATCTTACCAAGGATTCCCATTTTATTCCATTGAAGAATACTCACAAAGAAACTAATGTTGCTGATATCTATCTGAGGGAAGTGGCCCTATTGCATGGTATTCCCAAGACAACTGTGTCTGATAGAGACCCAAAATTCACTTCAAAATTTTGGAAGGGATTATTCCAAGGGTTCAAAACTAATCTGAACTTCAGTACAACCTATCATCTCGAGTCTGATGGGAAGACAAAGAGGGTAAACCAAGTAATAGAATATATGTTAAGAATGTATGTGATGGACAAACCATAAAAGTGGGAAGACTATATACACTTGGTAGAGTTTGCTTACAACAATGGGTACCAAGTATCTCTGAAGATGAGCCCATTTGAAGCACTTTATGGAAGAAAGTGCAACACTCCTGTAAGCTAGGACAATCCAGCTGATAGGGAAGTGATTGGGCCAAAATTGCTCAGAGAAATGGAAGAGAAAATGTTGAGGATTAAACATAATTTAAAGGCTTCCGAATACAGGAAGAAAAGATATGTCGAAAAGGGTATAACTCACATGGAGTTTAAAGTAGGTGATCATGTATTCTTGAAGGTTAAGTCCAACAGAATTTCACTGAAATTGGGAAATTGTTCCAAGTTGGCAGCCAAATATTGTGGACCATTTGAAATCCTAGAGAGGATTGGTGTAGTAGCTTATATGATTGCATTACCTACATCTATGTCTGTTCATAATGTATTCCATGTATCATTTCTCAAAAAATATATACCTGATGCTAATCATGTAATTGATTGGAATGTGATTCAGGTGGAGCAAGAAGGCGCTATCCAAACCGTAAAGTCAAACATATCTGGAATCGCTCCATATGGATTCTAAAGGTCCAATGGACCCAGTACAGTCCTAAGGACGCTACTGGGGAAAGCCTCTATGGACTATATTGCATATTTGTAGATTTTAGAACCCTGGTGTAGTCCGTAGAGGCTTTATAACCCTAGAGGCTTTCCCCAGTATGGTCACTAGGTCCGCTATAGCAGGAAAACCCCTCTATGGACTACACTAGGGTTATAAAATGTAGGATGAGATAACCATATAAAGTCTCCTAATTTTTATCAACTATCCTGACATTATCCCACAATCATACATAAAAGACAAAGTATAGGGATCCTGTAGGCATACCTTAAACTCCACGTCCAGTGTCGATCCCTTTGCGCTCAGTTGTTTCGTAACTACAAGTCTACTCCCAAGGTTGACCTGCATTCACCAAAAGACAAACAAGAAACTACAAGAATGCATTCTATGTATGGGTTAGTGGGTTAGACATCATAATAAAAAAAATGTAAACAAAACATAGATATTTAAGACGCCATTTGGCGGGACGGAAAAAGTACTTCTTTATATTAATCTCACAAAATTCGTTTACAACATGAGACCGACACTGCTCCTTGAACTTGGTCCTGGGATCCTCTTCACCGTGCACCAAATTATTTCACGTGTTCTTCTCCTCTTCAGTTCTCTCCAAAGAAATGGCAAGGATTTGCAAAGGAAGAAGATGGAATTCTGGCTCAACTCACAATGTGGTTGCAAAATATTAGGGCAATGGGGGGATATTTAAATGGGAAGAGTTTCTATGCTCTCATGTTTCTTTTTGGAATGGGACCCCAACCCATTTATTTATAGTCCAAAAGAGATAGTAACGGTCAGGGTGACTGGCTATGGGTGGTCAAACAGTTAAGTAACGGCCTAGAAGCCCGTATCCCTTTGCAATTTTCATTTTTCACGATATTCTATGAGTGTACGCGGGCTGTAGTGTCTCAGCAAGCATGTGTATGTGGGATGTAATGGTGTAGGGCGTGTACACCTTCAAAACAATGGTTTTTAGAAGAGTTGTTCAGTGATGTCTTGGCAAAGATAGCAAGTTAGATGGCTTGATGTCAAGTATGCATGTCTGGTGCAATTTAGGGTTATAATAGATTCCCCCTAATGTGTGAGGCTAGAGGAGCATCTAATGGATGAAATACATTACAAATATTCACCAATGTATGAAGCGAGTGATCCCAGGGACCAGAGCTCAGGAGGTTCCATCTGCAAAATAACAATTTGTCTCACCGAGGTGGGCATACCCATGCTCGGGATGAAATAAAATCATGGTTTCCAATAAAATATACTGCAAATCCATGTCATATAACTATTTAAAGTGTAGCCATGAGCAATACACAATGGATCTACATCTCAAAAATAAAAATATATACATGTATAGTATCCATCTTCAAGAAGCCAATGATGCCCAATGGCTGGAGATGAGATCTTCAGAGCTCGAGCAACAACTCCAAAAGCTTCAAAACTTGGGTAGGAGTGTAATATCAGTGTACGAATTCACTACCCATAGCTCTTTGATGGCTTGTCAGGAAAATACAAGAGGATCTTGGTGATCAAGAAGATAACTTCATTGATTTTGAGCAAGGACTTGATTGGTCTTTCGGGGTGGTCAGGCATGAGGACAAGAGACAAACTATAGAAGGGCTGACTCAAGTTTAGTTAAAATTCCCTTGCACAAAAGAATGACAAATGATGAGACTCAGGAAGCATGGCATTGACATAAGTTCATGATACAGGAGGCAATGCAAACTCTCCATATGTTTGGAAGGATAACCAAATGGAGGAGGACAAAACTCTATGTAGCGAGAACAACTTCCTAAGGTCATATTGAATCCTAGAGCTTGACAAACAAATGGAAGGATGTGCTTTTTCCAAGGGTGGCTCATTGTGTATATTTGATTTTTTTGTCTTTTTCAATAATTTTGGGAAGATTGAAAAAGAATAAAAGAATGCTACGCTACAAAGAAGGATCGAGTGTCGCAGACATACTAGTTCCAAGTGCAAGGAACACATTGATGCTTAGAGCAAGGGGACATATGCAGGAAAAGGACACTCGGGAAAAATCCTCCACGGGTCAACGTGTCAAGATGCAAAGGCAAAGTGCTACAAGGTTTTCGTATAAGGCATGCTTTAAATGGTTCAGTTGAGAGCAACATGGAGCCGGCATTAGCCCAAATATGCAGGAATGCAAATCTGATTAATAAGAGACAATGATGATGTCCTTCGATGTAATTTTAACTAGCCCAGAGAAGGTAAGCTCGGTGGTTTTTCATTTTTAGAGAGTCTGAAAAAGTGTAAAAAGGAGACTCCACTGGGGTACCTTTTTTGAAGGTAGCCTAGTTGGCTCAAAAAAGGGATAAAATAGCACTGAACAGATGTCTATTCAAAATCATTTTAACGAGTGTGACAAAGACAAGATCACTCGACAATCTTTTCATATTTAAGGAGTCTAAAAAGAGCTTAACTATGGACTCTGTAAGGGATGTTCTTCTAGACCAATTTAATGAGTGTGAAGAAATAAGGTCACTCAACCATCTTTTCAATTTTAGGGAGTCTGGAAAGAGCTTCACTATGGACTCCATGGGGGTTCCTTTTCCATAATTTTAGTCCCTTAGGCCCGAAAAAGGGGTAAATATATACCTGAGAATACTCTTCTAGAGAACCGAGGCTCCTAGAGTATACCTTTGTTTGTTCATTTAACCATCCAGACCAAAAAAGGCGTAAGCTACCACTGGACAGACGTGCCTTCGAATTTTAGTTTGGCGAGCGTGAAGGGCAACAATATCGCTTGACAATCTTTTCATGTTTCAAGGGTATGAAAAGGGATTAAAAGAAGACCCGTTGTGTTTTGGGAGTCCCGAGGGTGAGGTTAAGAGTGATAATGAATCATGCAAATGAGGCTCAAACTCATAATCAGGAAAAAATAATAAGGACTCCCGAGCCTATAGTCATAAGTGACAACATGGACACCAAAATGCAACCAGGATCTACCTAGGGCATCCATGTGAAGGTAAGCTCTACCACTAAATTATGAAACTTCTAGAGCAGGAGTGAGGGTTCCGTGTCATAATTCAATGGGATCAATCCTATGGAAAAGAGAAAAAGACAGCGAGGTGCAACAAGTGGAGGTGGAATCCTATCTTATATGCACAAAGTTGGAAAAATGACTTTTTACCAAAATACCTTTAAAAATGACCCAACTCTCAAACATTTTCCAAATAACCAAAGTAACACTTATCGTAACATCCCCTGAGAAACTCAAGAACCATAATAAATGATTTTTAAGCTAGAAAAAATGACAAAAGGGTCTAAAAAATGACAAAAAGGGGCCAAAAAGTCTATAAATAGAATGCTAGCAGCTCATTATCACCATTGTAACTTGAGAATTGACCAAAAGTCAAAAAACACCCCTTTTCCAAAAGAGTTGATTCCGAGAGCTTCAGTGGATGAAACGAACTTCTGCTTGGACCAAGTAAGTACAAATTAGCCTCTCTTTCATTTCCATCCTTCATTTTTTCATTTATTTTTGTTTTTTGGGGGGCCATTGACCTTTAAAAAGGTCGACCCTCCATGTATGCAGGCTGTCCAATAATATCTCGCATGTACATGCGGGCAGAAGATAAACTGCCCGAGTGCACACGTGACTATCGCCTAGGCATCCCACGCACACCCTCCAACAAGTGGTAAAAAATAAAAAAGCAACAGTTAACTCTCCAAACATTGGCATTTTGTAGGATGTATGTTTATTGGAGAGAGAGGGAGAATAAGGACATTGATTTTTTGGTCTTAGAGGACCCTGTTGCTATCGTTGTTTTATCACAATGCGGGTTGTTAAAGTTTTTCCAGTGTCCGTTTATGAGGGCACAACCCAAGTTGTTGAATGCTTTGATAGATTACTGGCATCCTAACACAGAAGCATTTATGCTCGAGGGGAAGTCATTGACTCCATTGAATGAAGACATTTACTTCCTAACTAGTCTCTCGAGGAGAGAGGATCCAGTCAACTTACGTACTTTTTCCCCCAGGCCTCACAACATTGAGGAGTTGATTGGACTCCATTGCGAGGCTGGTACTGAGAAAGTAGGATCTCAGGTGCCTATACATAAGATCAACAACTATCACTGAAAGTGATATTTCTACTCATTGGTCAGATCACTGGATCCATGGCTTTGCATCAGGCTTCCCGGGTGCACATGCATTATGTAGTACAGTGCTTAAATGCACAGATTTTTTACTGGAGCACAACCATGCTAGATTGCATGAAGAGATAGCTAACAGAGTGTCGGATATGGGAGCACCAAAAGTTCAGGTTTGGGACTGTTTTGTGTTCCTTTTTCTTCGAGAGGGTACCTAATATCAGTCCTTGAGAGACTATATGAGGGCACAAGGCTTCTTTCCTAGCGCTATGGAGATGGGATGCGTTGTTGCCACGATAGGGGGGAGGGAGGACCATAAAGGCCTTTGATGATAAATTTTTTGACTGGTGGGAATGACAGATTTCGACAATAGAGGACTACCCCTATGCCGGGATCAATTTTTCTAGGGATCTTAACATGCCTGTACCTCTCGGAGCGGAGCGAGGAGAGATGGGTAAGTTTTCTTTTAAAAGTTATTTAATTTATATATATATATATATATATATATATCATTTTTTTTGTACACCAGAGTATCTGACACTTAAGTATCTGTTATGTACATATGTGGAACCAGTGTGTCCAATAGACTTCTCAAGGAATAGGCGGTGTCCTCGACCAGAGGCAGGACCAACTGCAACCGCCAGACTAGCAACAACAATAGGGGGGCCTCCAACTGGAGAAGCTGAGAGAGTATTGAGATGAGTAGAGAGGAACCTCACCGTGCTCACTCGTATAGTCCCTATGGTGAAGATCAAGGATCTTCCACCGTCGATGAAACCTCATGTAGTTAGGGTGCCACAGACCTGGGTCTAGCTCTTCCAGCATTTGGAAAATGTCGTTGTTCATTATGGCAGGGCCAACAGGCCCTGCCCTTAGCTAGGATAGACTACTTACGTGCCAAGAGAACTTTTTTTGTATATTTTTTAGGGCATAAGCCCCGTGACTCTTACTGGACATATTTGTGAGGCACTTGTGCCCACCCATGTCTCTGATATTTTATATATATATATGGATATTTACATCTTTTTATGTCTTATGGATTACATCTATTTTACAAATGTATTTACATGTGTGTGTGTGTGCTTCTCCTTACATGTGTGAAATATGCCAATCCAATACATGATTAGCTAGAGTATCTATGATTTGATTCAATCTCCTAGGAACATGGATATACATAATGTTATCAAAGGTTTGTTCTAAGAGACGTACCCTACAAGTAATACTTCTTGAGGTAGAGCCCATTTATAGGATCCTCCAAAGCATTTCCCTCAAATTCCAGCAAACGATAAGCGCCCTTCTTTAGAACCTCCTTCACGATGAAAGGTCTGAACCACCTAGGTTTGTACTTGCATGCCCCTAGGGGGCCCCTATCTTGGTCATAGACTAGGACAAGGTTACCTTTAGAGAAAATACAAGGATGGGCGGAACGATCATACTAACACTTGACTTTTTGTTTGTGAGCCTCGTTAGCCAAGGTTACTTCCTGATGCTACTCAAGATATAATAAACACTCCTCAAGTGGTGAAGTGTTTGGAAATAACTGTACTTCCAATCTTAGAGAGGGGATCTGGAACTCTATAGGCAAGACTGCTTTCATCCCGTAAATGAGTTGAAAGGTGAGAAATCAGTCACAGCATTAACAGACGTTCGGTAGGCCCATAATGCCGAGTACAACATCAAATTCCAATTTGACTTGGCCGAACCAGTAGTAGTGACATCGCTCAAAGATAAGTCATAGGTGTGAAGGATTATCAGCTCTCTTGCGATATCGTGACGCTAAATAATCTAGATAAGCCTCGACTATGTGTTTGAGGTCATGAAAAGCAAAAGACATGGCCCGCTGAAAAGTCGTTCCAACATTTTTCAGACCAAAAGGCATCTTCTGATAAGAGAATGTACCCCATGGATAGATGAAAGAGGTTTTGTGTTGGTCTTTGGGTTTGATATGTATCTGATTGTATCCTGAAAAATAACCCATTAAAGAAAAGGTCTTGCAACCTGCACATTCATCAACTATCTAGTCAATAAATGGCATGGGGAAATTATCCTTTGGACAAGCCTTGTTCAAATAATGGAAGTCTATACATATGCAAATCGTACCCTTTTTTTTGTTGATTGGCACGAGATTTGACACCCATTGAGTCAATTGGATGGGGTAGATGAAACCAACTTTGATTAGTTTCTCTACTTCAGCCTTAATAATTGTTTCTTTCCTGGGATTAACTGGACGAAGCTTCTACTAGACTGGCTTGGCATCAAGATATGTCATGATTTCATGTTCAATGATTATTGGATCTATGCCTGGCATTTCCTCATAAGACTAGGCAAACACGTCGCAAAATTATTTAAATAAATCCATGTAGATTTGAATCTCCTCAGGGGAGCAATCTGCTCCGACGAAGATATTCTCCATGACATCAGGGATTCTAGAAATATCAATAGGTATCATTTTAGTGATGCTTTCCATATTTCCTTCAGCGTAAACAATTTACTTAGCCAAAGGATTGATAAGACAAGCCATATCTCCAGTCATAGTCAAAGTGAATTCTCTTGCTTCAATTCTTCTTAAATCTAGGAGAAAATAAGATCTGTGATGGAGATCATCCCAGGGTCTATCCAGACTAGTCATTGCCTCAATAATCACCTCGTTTGAGGGAAATACCAAGTCTAAATAATAAGTATCGATGAGGGAAACTTGAGCCCAAATAGGCTTGAGATTCGGATCTAACTCCTGTACGGGAGTTGGATCGAGGTCGACAAAATCTTGTTGGACTATAGAGTACGCAATTTTTGTCATGAACAAAGGCGTGGCCATGCCATTGTGCCCTATCCCTTCCATTATAGCTTATGGGAAAGGAATATTCCAAATATCATTAAAGTAAGTCATGCGAAACGATGAGATTTGAAATATTTCAACCCTAGGCTGGTCGGGGACAACCGATATGTAATGGACATTGTCGATCGGAGGTGGGTAATTCAAAGTACCCATCAAAAGTGGGCACAAAAAAACCCCTACATTGATAATGTCGAGCTGAGGGTTATCAATCATCGACACCATGGACACCCCTGATGAAGGGTCAGGACGAGAGAAGGATAACTGATCAATGGACATGATCCAACCCTCATGTGGAAACAACAAGACCCAAAAAACTATCCCCACCACTGCTTGCATAGCATAGGTACAACTCCTTCCTAATAAGAGATTGTAGTTGAGAGATGCATCGACCACTTCAACCTCGATGCACACGGTCTTCCCCTCTAACTACATGGAAAAAGAGGGGATGATTATGTTGGAAGATTGGTTGTTGTCATTGATGTCAACCCTAGTCATGGGTTTTGGACCGCAAGATTGATGAAGGTATTTGGACATGAAGGA
>JASDQU011404126.1:49680-80643 GCA_032191745.1 Picea mariana
CCAACATGCCAAAGACATCACACATGTTGAGGCATCCTCATCAACCATCGTGCAGAAAATTTTCCTAGTAAAATTTTTCATGGTGTATGCCACTACTATCTGAAACGCTACATGGTAAGGAAGATGATGTTTTAAGTTGATCGTATCAAGCATGATCGTTCCTGAATTACAAGTCTCAATAGATCCTAAGGTAGCTAACAAAGCCTTTCTCTGGGAAGGGAAGCTCTAAAGGACTTCCAAAGCCGACATTCCATAAGGGGTTTGTGACAAATCATCCACCACAGAGTAGTTCTGGGTGGCCCTTGCATTTGGGTTTTGGGAAGCTTTCTTGAATGCACCTTTGGGGATGTGTGTCATTTTTTCACCCAACGTCTTCTCAATATGGAGAGAAAGAGACGGGTTTTTAGCTTCTTTACCCTTCTCAAAGGTGTTTGGAATTCCATAGTCACGTGTCCTAGTCATTATTTCAACGCTACCTTTCATCATGTACACATTCGCGGATGAAGGATTACTCAGAGATGGAGTGGGTCCTTAACCAACCCCTTCCGCGCTCGAAGAGGCTTGAGCTAAATTTTTCCCATGTGGAAATGGATTCATTAACACGACAAGCTATTGTTGTGCCAATAACTTCTATACCTCTAGAAGCTGAGGGCATTGGTGAGTCAGGTGGTATTTCATGCAAAGATTACACGAGTACTTCGAATTATTCTTTTGTGTGTTGCCCTCACCAGAATTATTGGTAGGTTTCTTATCCCCCTTACCCTTCTTTCAATGTTTCTTCTTTAAGTCAGGATGTCGGGTACCCTTCAGGTTTGTCAATTGCACACTGTTTACATCCGACGTTTGATTAGGGGGAGCAGCCGAACCAGTGGTTTGGCTAGCTGTTGTTTGCTATATTGACAATTGTTGCAATTGATTTGAAAACTAATCGGCGGGATTTGTTTGCACTAAACCAACAATACCATCGACATGCGGTCCAGATATCTGTCTGGTCTTGTCAAGTATCAACCGTGGTGGATCTGGAAAAACTTTGTAAAGTAAACCAGATTGAGAGTAAATCAACTCTATCTATTGAGCTCTCATTATCGCTTCTTCTTCTTAAAATACCCCTGAGGTTGCGATATATTTAGATAACTGGGGTACCAAAGACTTAAGTAAAACCTCAAGAAGAAATGTTGGTGGGACTGGTACTTTTATCAAACTCTTCTAGCGTCTCCATTCTCGGATGTGATCTAAGATATGGTCCGCTTTTGTCTACTAGAAGTTGGCCAGCAATTCGGTTCTGGCATCGTATCTCATAGGTAATTGGAAATGATTTAATAAATCCATTGCCAATTCGTCGAAGGAAGAGTATCTTGAGCGATCTAGTTCAATGCACCATTTTGTATCACTCACGATGAGAGTGCGTTGAAATAAACACAACTGGAAGGAGTCATCTCTCAAAGAGTTGGACGAGCACCATAAATGGAAGGTAGTCACATGATCGCCTGGATCTTCGTTAGGCGTAGCCTCAAACTTTGGAATGTCTGAAGGAAACTTGGTCGACACAGGGGGCCAATGCAGATCATGATAGATGGGGTCGTTTGATAACCTTGTGAAGTCTAGCAAGTGCAAAGTTTCTAGAAAAGGTAATTTGGGTTATTGATTATAACCAGGGAAAAGGGAGTCAGGAGTTTGGCTGGCACTAGGTTGCCAAGAAAAGTTGGGTTGTTGGCCAGGGTTCTAGTAATAACCATGGTCATGACTAGCATGCATATTTTGTGGTTGTTGAGATGTCATCGAATGAATCTCATGATAAGACGTAAAGGGCTAGCCTTGCATCACATTCCAAGGATTTTGGGAAGAGTTTCCCCCTACTGATCCGATGGGCTATGGAAGGGGTTGCCCCTGGTCGACATCCTTGACAAGGGAAATGATCCCTGCCATAGATTCTGAGGTCCTTGTGAGGAAGGAATTCCTAAGTTTGTCCCCTGTAAAGGAATAGTACCCTGCATAGGATTTTATTGTCCATAACTGGGGTTTCCCCCAGCCGAGATGGTAGATGATGAGAATTCATTGTTACCAAATGCTTCGAACAAAGAGAATGGTGTTGAACATACCAACATGCTATAAGAAGGAAGTCCTTGAATACTTTCTCCAAATGAACTATAGTTTACGTTCAGCCTGACGGAGTGTTGATGAGCACCTCCGAGCGAAGGGGGCAAAGGAGGTATATGACCCCCTCCATAAGGGAAAGCATTATATGGAGCTGAAGTGACCCCCATGGATCCTTGCAAAGTAGCATTAGAGATCCCTGCCCCTAGACCTAAATTCTGTAGAGTGGAGTAGGAAATGACAGAGTTCGTATCGAAGCCAAGCATCACGTATGAGAATGGAGGGCCTATCACACTATGGGTGAAAGTAGCAGTGATCGTCGTCATAGAAATAATCAGACCATTGCCCAAGGTAGAGGCGGTCGAGACCATGGTGGTCCTGACCGATGACGATTCGTTAGGAGGTGGTAAAACCCCTGTAGTGACAGTCATAGAGGAAGTATTGGTATTCCCTGAAGAAGTAGCAGCATTTTTATCCATCGTTGTTTGTGACACTACCTAAATATCATAAGGGTGAACCTGTACGACGATGTGCGCGATAGATTAGTGATCGGAGGGTTATAAGGACCAAGAGCTTCCACTCCAAAGTTGACAATGGTTGCTTCCTCTGAAATCAAATGTTCTCCTTTTGAAGATGGGTCAAGCTCAGTTTTGTATGGCCTGGTCGCCTCAAAAGACCCTTGCTGGTCTAGTCTTCGCCTTAGCAGTGGTGGGGGTGGCTCCAGATTAACCAGTGGTAGGCCAAGAAGCCTTCATGACCAACAGATACCTTGATCCTCCATGGTGTGAGAATATCAATGACACACCAGGGCTTTCTATTAATGTTAAAAAACCATCACACACTAGAAAAATCTCCTATCAGATAAGACAAGCAGATTACTAACTAGTTGGAAGAACAGTTACAACAACCAACACTAGAGAAACTTATCGGTGCAATTATAACTCGAATACGGAAGAACAATATAGGTATACTCTACAAAGCATGGCCCGATGTCTACCCTAGGTACCTCGGTATACCCCCACAGTCACCTATGCAAGTCACTAAGATAAAGGAAACCAGGTTGCCAGCACACGAACAGTCACCAAGCGGGTACGGTCGATAGTCGGGTGGACCGCAATGAGAAGGGTTTCAAGCCTGAAACCTATCAAGGGTATTGAAAGCAAGTGTTTCAGAAGATAACTAAGGACCTTGAATAGATTCTATTCCCATAAAGCTCTTTGGAAAATGCGATCAACGAAATTCCAAGATAAGCCCTCTATATGTGTTCCCCACTACGCTTGGTCCGACTTTGGAGGGGTTATCTCCACTACCTTTCCTTACACAACCTTGTGTTTATCCCCTGTGTTATAGGGGGGCCCCGGATAACTTTCATGGTTACTGTACTTTCAAGCACTCCCTAGCTCAAACTCTTATGTTTGTTTTTGTAGTCTTGAAGAGTTTCCTCTCCAATCCTAAATCAAGGCTCTAGCCTAGACTAAATTGATGGACCCTTCAAACACAAAGTCTAATAAATTTTAATTAACCATTAATTTTAGTGGTTGTCTTAAGTCAAGAGGAATGGAAATGAAACCAATGATGTTTTTTAAGAGAAGAAAGAGGAGAGCATAAGATGATACTGGAAACAAAAGAACTTCTTTCTTCACAAATAAATATTTGCCAATTTAAACTCTTTAACCAAACTTTTCGTAACTACTTTTCTCAAATCTTTGAAAAGAAAAACTTAAAACAATATTCCGTTCGACTACGAGCTACTTAATGTCCTAATCATTCAAGTAAATAAGTTAATAAAACTTTCTTTTTCCTTAGTAAATGAAGCAACTAACCTAAACTACTTTACCAAACAAAGAAATGAAATATTTTTTTCTATTGTTTTATGATTCAAAACAAGAAATTTGAAAATGAATTCATTTATTTTCTTCTAAAGAAACAAAGGGGAAAATGACAACAAGTCAAGACCAAGAAATGAATTAAGGCCCAAACGTAGATCACAGGGAGTCACTGATAGTACCAAACAGGCAGATCAATGCAGATTCACAAAATTGTCTAAAAGCCCTATCAAAGAAAACACAAGAAATATTTTGATAAGCAAAAGGTATGCTGAAGTCAAACCTAGGCTACAGACCGCTATAACAAATACCAGGACTAGATCAAGAAAACCCATGAGAAGTGTGAATTATGACATGGAAGAGGATGACTGCCTTTAAAAAAAAAAATTATGAACACAAGCACGCTACTGACACTTCAGCAGTCAACATATGTACGCGGGCTATCCAAAGGCTGGGCGTGTATGCATGCATGCAGGCCCACTATAGGCCGCATACACCTCTGTAATGCCTCAAAAAAAATGAAAACCAACAATCCAAAACAGGAAGGGAGTACTGGTATGGAAGACCAACATCCCTTAAAGACCTAGAAGCTTAAAAAAACTTAGAAAACAGTAAATAAACTGATTCAAAAACACCCAAAGACCCTAGAGGCTTTCCCCAGTACGGTCACCAGGTCTGCTATAGCGGGAAAATCCCCCTATGGACTACACCAAGGTTCTAAAATGTAGGTATATCTAACTGTCTAAAGTATCCCACGTTTTATCAACTATCCCAACATTATCCCACAATCATGCATAAAACACAAAGTATAGGGATCTGGTAGGCATACCTTAAACTCCGCGTCCGGTGTTGATCCCTTTGCACTCAGTTGTTTCCTGACTGCAAGTCTCCTCCCAAGGCTGACCTACATTCACCAAAAGACAAAAAAGAAAATAAAAGCATGCATTCTATGTATGGGTTAGTGGATTAGACATCATAATCAAAAAAATGTAAACAAAACATAGATAATTAAGACGTCATTTGGCGGGACGAAAAAAGTACTTCTTTATATTAATCTCACAAAATTCGTTTACAACATGAGACCGAAACTGCTCCTTGAACTTGGTCCTAGGCTCCTCTTCACCATGCACCAACTGTTTCCACGTGTTCTTCTCCTCTTTAGTTCTTTCCAGGGAAATGGCAAGGATTTGCAAAGGAGGAAGATGGCATTCTGGCTCAACTCACAATGTGGTTGCAAAATATTGGGGCAACGGGGGAATATTGAAATGGGAAGAGTTTCTATGCTCTCGTGCTTCTTTTTGGAATGGGAACCCAACCCCTTATTTCGAGGTGAATGGCTATGGGCAGTCAAACGGTTAAGTAATGACCCAAAAACCCGTATCCCTTTGGAATTTTCAATTTTCATGATATTATGTGAGTGTACATGGGCTGTAGTGTCTTAGCAGGCATGTGTACGTAGGCAGTAATGGTGCATGGCATGTACACCTTTAGTGATGGCTTGGAAAAGATAGCAATTTAGACGGCCTGATGCTAGGCATGCATGTTTGGTGCAATTTAGTGTTATAACAACAAAATACACGCATCTTTTTGAATATTTTGAAAATCTTACTGATATGGTGTAAAAGAATTGCACTGAGGATAGTGCAAAGATAAGGGGAGGGAATTGTAATACCCCAAGGTCGAGCCCCTAATTTTTAATTAGGAATTATAAACATGTTTCATAGGGTGGTGAGCCAAGTAATTTTAATCTAGGAGGCTTATGTGATAGTTGGGCTAGAGAGACTAGGATGCTAAGGCTAGGAGCCTGTTTTGTATATGTAAATATTCAAATCATTAATATAAAAGAATCATTGCGTGTAGACCGATCACGATGAAAGAGTATGGGGGAATAGGCTCCACTAGGATGGATAAGGGAGGGAGATGAGAGGCTGGAAAAAGGGGCTAGGCTTAAGAGCTTAAACCCTAGAGAATAATATATATTATTATTCTAAATGTTGTGAGGAGGATATGAATTTATCCTAAGTTCCTTTAGGCAAGGGGAATGCCTTCCAAATGGAGAGGAATGTGCTTCATGAGTGCCATGTGTCATCTCAGGCACATGCAAATATATGTGGGGATTTTGAATGTTTGGGGGATCCTTCATCCATTCCTTCCACTCATGCACACATCTAGTATGAAAGAAGTAAAATTGTGAATGCCATTGTTGAAACCTCGACCATCCCAAACCTATGCAATAAGCCCAAACTAATATCTTTGTTGAACCTGTACCTTGTGGGTTTCCTTTTTTTCATTTGGCCATTTTTTTCCCACACGTTCATCTTCAGGATTCTTTCCATCCCTTGTGCAAGTCACGCACGCACTGAAAAACCACACAGCCAAAGACATTCTACCATTGCAAACCTCTAAAATTTGTTGAGTCGTCCCCTTTCCTTACCTGATTTGTTCTTATGGTTTTGAAGATATGAATTGTCAGGCCCATTATTGAAGAAGCAGGTTTTCATGCCTGTGAGCAACTCTATTTAGGTGAGAGAGTTGTTGGGGAAGTGATTTCTCCTAGAGGGAGTCCAGTAGCAGCTACAGAGCTATGAGAATTCATGACCGACATGTTGTTGAAGCCCTGGAAGGGGGGTGGAGTAGCTGATGGACTGTGTGAAAGTGAAGGTGTATACTCCTAGGGTGGGACTATTGTCCTTGCCTAGCCTAGGAATCTCTTTCCCAATGGAGTTTAGTCCAATCTTGGGGGTGACCCACTGCTGAGAGTGATGATAAGCATGGTATAAGGTTGGGAGCTTCATGGAAGGTATGCACATAGTCGATGCACTACAATTAAGAGATAAGTATCATTTTTATGGTTAATGGTTAAATGATGTATTTTAGTGTATGTCTGTGATTCTTATAATAATATCATGTGTTTCGCTGCAAGTATGTTTTCATTTTATCTTTTTTTATTTATGTTAAGTGTATATGTGATTTATTCTGCAAAGAGCTCTATCTTCCATTGCCCAGTAGGCCTATGTCTGGGCATGGAAAATTTTAATTACCTATAACAGAGCTTGAGACTTTGTGTGTTTGAGGGAGCGTTTTCCCCAACTAGGGTGGTCGGGGGATGTTAGAAATTGGTATCAAAGAAGTTTGGTTTTGGAGTAGTGGCATTGTCCTCGACGAGAGTGTTCGGGGGACATTACAAATTGGTATCATAGTAGTTTGGTTTTGGACTAGTGGAATTGTCCTCGACGAGGGCGATCGGGAGACATTACATGAAGTGTATTCCGCATCGAAGATCAATACCAGAGAAGGAATGGACTCACTTATTTATGCATACTCTAGAAACTATTCCCAAGAATTGGTATATCAAACTAGAAGTGCAAAGAGGGACAAGAGATTGGGAAGAATTGACCAGGAACTTCAAGGTAATGTTTAGTTTTGAAATTAGTAATCATTTGATTGACTTATCATTGGAGGTTCTCAGGAATAATTTTTTTACATCAGAAGACTTGTTGGTATAAGTTCCCTTATATAATGTGCCTAGATTTATTGCGATAGTTGAAGAGGTCTTGCACTGCTATAATGTCATAGAAGAATCCCAATACAAGGAATATCCAAGGAATTTGAAGATATCATAGATTGAAGGGGAACATGCAATAGAATGACCATATCTCAAGACAACTATATATGCAAATCCTTTAAGAATGTGCAAAGTTAATATTTGTATAGAAGAGAAACCTAAGTTTTTCCATATAGGAGATTACTAGAGTGATGAAACAATGGAGAATATTGTCTATTTTCTACGAGAATACTAGGATCTATTTCCAATGACATTCTCTAAATGAAAGGTATTGCAGGAGCATTAGGATAAATGAAAATTTTGTTGAAACCAGATGTAAAACCTATGCGATAGACACCATATATAATGAACATGAAATATAAGGAGAAGGTAAAAGAGGATATTGATAGAATGTTAGAGGTTGGAATCATAGAACCTCTTGAAGAATTAGAATGGATCAAAACAATTGTGGTTCAATAAAAGACTACAGGGAGAATCTGGATATGCATAGATCTAAGAAATCAGAATGATGCATGTTTACATGACCCTCTTCCTATGCCTTTCACATATGAAGTATTAGAGAATGTAGGGGGTCAAGAAGCTTATTTTTTTATAGATGGATTCTTGGGACACCACTAGACTAGGATTGTGCAAGAAGACCGATATAAGATGAACTTTGCGACATAATGGGGTTTTTATCAATATACAGTAATGTAATTTGGGTTGAAGAATGCACCCACGATATTTTCCATAGTAGTTGTCGCCGCCTTCAAAGAGTTTGTTCATAAAGTTTTAGAGGTGTATTTAGATGATTGGACAATATTTAGTCTATTGAAGGATCACGTTGAACTTTTTCACTTAATGTTGGATAAGTTTATGCACTACCAAATATAATTAAACTTGAATAAATGCATATTTTGTGTTCCTTTTCTGATTTTGTTGGGCCATGTGGTGTGTAAACAGGGAATGGTAATAGACCCTGCTAAGATAACAATGATTGTTGATTTTCCACCACCGACTTCAGTGTGCCATTTTAAGTCTACATTCAGTCATATAGGATGTTATGGAAAGTTTATCAAATGATATGTGAAGATCATAGCCCCTATGGAGAAATTTCTAAATAGGGAAGTGAAGTATTAGTGGAATGACGAATGTTAGAAGATTCTAGATACATTGAACAAAAGATTGTCATCGTGTTGATTATATTTTTTCCTAATTGGAGCAAATAATTTTGTGTACACGTTGATGCATCGTTGATAGAATTGGGAGTAGTATTGGCACAACCAGGTGAAGAAGAGATAGACCATCTGATTGCATTCACCAAACGAAATTTATCATCTACATAGAAGAACTATACTACGAGAGAACAAGAAGGTTTGGCAATGGTAAATGCCTTGAAAAAGTTCATACTTTACCTACTTGGATCTCATTTCAAGATGTATATAGACCACTCTACGCTGAGATACCTAGTGAACAAGCTGGTGTTGCAGGGACGAATATGCAGGTGGCTACTATTGTTCCAAGAATATGACTTCAAGGTGATCATGAAACTAGGAAATTTGAACTTAGGATTGGATCATTTGTTGCACATATTGTTAGGAGAGGATGTGGGGAACTTGGTTGATAATTTACCAGATGCGCACTTATTTTCAATTTGGATGGTGGATGAATATTTTTCATAAATAGTTCAGTTTTTTAGCACATGAGTAGCTCCATAAGTATTTATAGTAGAGAATAAGAAGTAGCTTGTGGTTAAGGCATCATACTACCAGTTGATAGAAGGAAATATGTATAATCTAGGTGTATATAGTATTATTTGACGTTGTGTATTGGAGCATGAGAGAAATACGATACAGTCATAGGCAGATGAAGGGGTTGTAGGAGGTCACTATGTAGGAAAATATACAACCTAGAATATTTTTCACGCATCATTATGGTGGCCTGCCCTGTATAAAGACATTAAAGAATTTTTTCAGAGTTGTGATGTTTATCAGAGGATTGGGAATCCATCTAGGAGAGATGGAATTCCCTTGGTTACATAGGTGATGTTACAATAATTTGACAAATGGGAAGTGGAATTTGTTGGGCCAATTAATCCACCATCTCGGAGAATCCGAGTTAGGTATATTATTATTGTGACAAGATATTTAACCATATGGGACGAGGCAAAGCCAGTAAGAGATTGTATCATGAAGATAGTAGGGTGATTTTTATTTGAAAATGTATTCACAATGTTTGTATGTCCTAGGAAACTCATGATTTATCAAGAAAATCACTTTATGAACAATACTATTGCATCGTTAACATAAGAGTTTCAGATCCACCATCAAAAGAGTAGACCATACCATCCCTAGGAAAATGGCATAGTATAAGACTTCAATAAGATTCTGGAACATGTGCTGACAAAGGTTTGCAAAGTAAGTTAGGATGACTGGGATTTGAAGATTCTAGCAGTATTATGGGCATATAGGACTATAGGTAAGATTATGACAGCACATAATCTAATTAGGTTGACGTATGGACGAGAGGTTGTTATGATGATGGATTTTATTGTACAAAGTTTGTGCATTTATGCAATGGAAAAGCTTACAAATTCTAGCACAGTAGAATTGATCTAGTTAGAACTCATGGAATTAGAAGAAGATCATTTCATCACAGTTTTTCATCAATAAGTACATAAAGCACGTGACAAATCTTGGAATGATAGGCATTTAAATAAGAAGAAATTTCAGATAGGAGACTTAGTGTTTGTGTATGATAATGAGTTTATGTAGCACCTTACCTAATATTCAATAGGACCTTATGTGATAATATTTGTTACAAAAGAAGGTGTTGTCCAACTAGAAAAGTTGGATGGAGAATTTATGGATGGGTTGGTTAATGAAAGTAGGATGAAACTATACATGGATGGTCGTGCTTCCGCACACTAGTCCTAATTGAGCATAATGCGTACCATAATGTATTATAGTGTAGGTAGATAAATCAAGAAAAAGTAAAACGAAAGAAGAAAAATAAATAAAAAGTGTGTGATGTAAAAGACAAAAGGTAGGAAGGAAGAAAATATGCATTAGTCCAAAAAGTGTCGCGGAGACAAAATAAACAGGAAGGATGCAGATGCAAGAAGGAAGATTGGAATACGACAGAAGAAGATGAAGAGAGTGATAAAATAATTTAAGAAAATCCATGATGGGACATGTAATAAATAGCCACCATGATGATGAAGTAGTGGTGTCATGACATCGCCATAGATGGAGATCGACAAAGAGATTTTGACAGGTTGGAGAATATAATGGATAATTTGTTGAAGATATGGAGTTAATGAAGCATTAAAACATGTAATGAATGCAAAGCACTAGGGTATTAGATGGAAATTTTAGGTGCGAAGGGAAGCTAATAGTTAGTGATGAGGTATAAAAGAAATTGAAGGGTCAACGAGAAAAATTTATTGTCAATTACAGTTCGTATAGGGAGCCGAGTTGCAGATCCGAGATGTGGAGCCGAGTTGTAGAGCTAAGTTGTAGAGACAATTTTCAGAGCCAATTTTCAGAGCCCAGTTTTCTTTAGAGAACAGTTGTAGAGGAAGATGGCACCACCCAAAGCAACAAAAACATCCACTTCAGCACTGAAGAAACCATGCAACAATCCACCTACACTACTAGTACAGGTCGAGAAACCAGGAGCATCATCGTCAGAGAAAAGTTCAGCTCCCTTTCCCAAATATTACATACTGCAGTGAAAAAATACAACAAATATAGTTAACTTGTTAAAATATCCTAAGTACACACTTATGGAGTTGAAAATCCCACAAGGAGTGATCGTAGAGGAAGACATGTTAGGTTTGATACCGAGATTGAAATATGCAGAACATGACATCACAGATGAGAAGAAATTTCCATAAATGGTGCTGAGTAAGTATCTAAATAGGTACATTAGTCAAGAAACAAATTTGGTCATGATAGAGCCAGAGATATGGGCAACAAGGTTGCATAATGATGGAATTTTGAAATTATTTGATATACCACACTTTGGGAGGAGTGTAGAGATTAATTCATGCGTTAAAATGTTGTTAATTTGCATGCATGGGGGATACTTATGGCTCGACAAACCAATCTCCATTGATATCGACTTAATAGTGTGCATTATTGGATTACCTTCGTAAGGGGAGGACCCATTCACCGTTGATCTTCGAAAAAAAGAATGAAAAGACTCTATCTGATAGCATGAAGGAGAAGTTTCATACGTTTCAAGGATACCATGCATTATATGTCACAAGCATATGAAACCTAACAATAAGGTTCATGGCACAAGCCTTACCTTCTAAACTATTAATAAAGTGTTGGAAAGATAAAGTCCCAACAATTTTAATAGTGGCAGTTGAAAGGTGCATCAAGGGTATCCAAATGATCTGGGTGACATTCTTACTCAACTAGTTTCTGATTTATTTTGAAGAGGCACATAATAAAGGAATTTATTTCCTCTATTCCTGGTTCTTAATTCTAATTGCACTATCAACATGGAGGGAGCAAGACAAAACACAGGTTTTGGGAGTTAAGGATAAGCCATGTCTAGCTGCGTGGTATCATAATCTATGGCATACTACACACAAGGCACCACATATGGACAACAATGTTTCCTTTTACATTTATAAAGAAACTATTATGGAAAAAATTGAGAGGATTGTGTATACCACCAGAGGTGGTTGGAGCATATAAGGAAGTTGTGCATTTTAAGGCAAGGTGACATCATATGTATGTAGAAGCTAAGAAGGAATCAGATCAACAATCGATGCCCACATAGCATAGAATAACTGAAGAATAAATGGGCCACATTATGGAAGACTAGGTGATCCAAACTGGATCTAGGAAGGACTAAAAATCAAAGTTATCAGAATTAGATGGGACCAACGCCTTTTCGTCGGGCTCGTCATGCCGATTCCGACCATATGCTATTTTCCAAAAATAGACACTGTATGTGAAAGATATCATGTTCTGATCGATTTCCGAAATAGGGAAAAGAAGTAAATTGGTCAAAGTCAATAGGTGATACCGATAACATCAACATGTTGGCATCCCCACATGATTTTGATATTTGAACAAGAAATTTCATTTTCTGTAGCTTCCTTCCCCTCGATTTCGTAAACATTTTTGAGAATTTTGAGATAATTACTGGGTTAAGAAATATTTCAATTAATCTCTTATTGTCTGCACTTTTGTTTTGTTTTATGTTTGATTTGTGACTGTAAGCATGAATCAAACATAACACCTACATTGGTGTTATAATTTGTATGTCTTAGAATGCATTCTTTTAAAGTTCACCATGCTTATATCAAATCTAAATCCAATGTTTGAGTGACCTGTTTTTCGATGTTTTCAGTTTTGATATAGTTATTATATGGTTTGATGGTTTGTATTCAATTTATGAAGATCCTTTTTGATATATTTGATAAACCCCTTGAAAATCCAATAGTCATGTTAGTAGTCATGACAATCAATGTGCACCTGTTGTACTCGTGTCCTTACCTCACCTTGCTGGCACAACGTATTAATGAGCCATTCATTGCATTCATAGGGTTTCGGTACTCTGTATGTCTGGTTCTAATTACATGGAATGGTAAAGCATTGACGATCAAAACCTTGGTGTTTGCTCCCACTACCTTTGCTATGATAACACACAGTCTTTGTTATGGTCATTTCTCCACTATCCATTCGGATTTGTTCCTATCTCTCCTACCATTCAAACCTAAAAATGTTTTGAGTTATCCTTGTTACATTCTAGTCACATTTGTCATGGATCATGTCATTCACTTGGAGCCGAATGGGTTCCAGGAGTTACTCTCTCACGACGATGCAATCGAGGACTTAAAAATCCAAGGCTGAGATGCTTTCCTTAAAATATTTGAAGGCTATAACATTCAGGTGGTGAAGGATTTTGCATAGACCTTCAACTGTTGAAGAGTGAAAATTGGGGATAAACAGTTAGAGTTAACCAAGGGGTTTGTAAGTGAAGCAATAGGGCTTCCATCGACAGGTGAGAAATGGTTCAAAAACTCACGAATTAAAGAAGTGCCATGGAGCATGTTTGTGACGTCCCGAAAAATCAACTGTTGTGAAAAAGGTATTCCCTTCTCTTTGATTAAACCTAGGTGGCATAGCCTATTGTTGATCCTCAAACAATTTGTGACCTATGAGGGTTGATACGGATTAGTATTCCTCTACCATATTCACTTACTTATGCATTTCATTGGTTTTGAATTAGACATTCCATTTTATCTGTTGAGAAATCTCTATAAAATGTCTAAGAGATATAAAAGACAAAGTGTTGATTCAAGCCTGTTCCATCACAGTTTGGTTAATATTTTTTTGATGCATCACTTGTCCACCGTGGGTGACTATTGGGAAAATTTCTTGATACAGAATGATTTTTCTGAGACTCTTCCTATGGTAAACCCTCGCTTAGATGAGACACTGATTAAAAACGAGTCCAAATTTTCAATTGATACACCAGACTCTACCAATAGAAGCCCTCTAGATGTCGAGATGCCGAGTAAGTCTTCACCTATAGGATTTTCTGAGCAAGGGAATGTTAAGTTGAAGGTTATTAATCCTTCTGTTTTTGAAATTGAAGTTATCCCAATTTTTATTATTAACCCAGATGTTGAAAAACCTCATGAAGGAATAACAAAGAAATGCACAGACTTAGGGTTCAAAAACAAAAGGGCAGGTCGCCAAATTTCAAGAAAGATTAGGAACCGATCTGACACTCATCTGATCTCGATCGGTCCAATCAATATCGATGAGTTTTAAAACCCTGAGATCAAAGAGTTCCTCGTTCTAGAAGACCCATATTTGTATGGTTACATGAAGAAATTCATTGATGCTACTGAACCCTACGACTTTGTGACAAATTTTCCACCATGCCTCAAAGGTAAGGAGGGGTTCTCTGGTATCAAGCTTGATTAGAAGCATATAATAGATAAGGTGGATACACCCATGTTTGACCATGCACTCCATAGACCTACCATTCCTCCTGTATAGTGTGATGTTTGTTTCCATTGGATCGAGCGGTATTACACCGATATCCCCCTTCTTCAGGCCTGAATCAAAATGCTTACTGCTCAAAATGAATCATTGAGAAAATAAAATCTCAACCTCAAAATGCACACAAAGAAGAAGGCTAAACACATTAAGAGGTCAGGGAACATAGTGATAAAAAACAAAACTAGTGTCAAGGTGATAATTAATTCTGAACTACCCGACCCATCTTTAGTCAATTTTTAAAATGGTAAAACAATTTTCCTCTTATTATATTCTTGTCTTCTAGTTCAAATTAAGTCAATTTAAAATCTGATCTTATTGCTAAATTAAGACTGGCTATAGAATCTTCGATTCTATAGCCAAGTCTCTCTTAAATAAAAATTAGAAATTAGTTATGTGTAATTTTCTAACTTATTGAATTTGTTGTGTTTTTCAGGAAATAGTAGATCCTGTTGCTGATCATATGAGGAAACATATTCGATTATGCATATGAATGATTAGTAGTTTCCTTTCTGTTTTGCAAAAAAATTGATCAATTTTTGAGTAAAATCAACTTTGTTGTGAGTGGCTGTTAGCCCACTATTTTTGTAATATTTTTGATTTTATGAAATCCTATCCTATCTTGTGAGATAGGAGAATGTGATTTCAAATCACTTTAAATACTGTTCATTTTGTAAGTAATAGACATCTTGGCCTGGAACAGATTATGGACAAATGATATTCAAAACTTAATGGACCAGCTTTTAGCATTTTAGCTTTAGACCAATGTAAAGTTGTCTCGTTTATGTTTTGTCTCGTTTATTTTGGAGTATTAATGTGTTGTATAGCTTTAGTCTCAATGAAATATGATATTACACTTTATTCAATGTTTTAAATGTTGTTTCACAAATTATCACTGTGATCGTTATATCGATTTTAATATCATGATTTACGTATGATGTTTAGTTGGTTGATAAAATGAATGCTTTACATTAAGATTTTTGTTACTGTAATCATTCATAATTATAAGATCATTGTACATACATGTCTATTATTTTGTTCTCATATCCTAGCTGTCAATAAACACCTGGAGTTTATTCGGGAGGCATCAGTACAAGCCTGCCATAGATTTTTCTTACAGGCAGGACATCTGGAGTTTTGGATCACATATGGACATAGACACGGTATGAAATTAATCTCAAGTTAGCTTTATTTCCATTTAATTTCTTTTGTTTTACTTATTAGCGAAACAAGACATTTTTAGATTGGCTTTGACCATCACTCTATCCTTGTTTCATAACATATTAAATTTAAGTTCTTATATTTATGATTAGAAAACAAAAAATATAAAAAATGTGCTTTCTTTATCTACTTTTGAAAACAGTTACCAAACATTGATTTTGCAAGGCATCCGCTAAAAAACTTGCAATCTGTAATTACTATGTACATAATGGCATGTTCATATTTATCTTTCTATTGAATGTATTTGTAAATAATTAGATTAAATTTTATATATTATTATATTTTTAGCATTGGTTAGTTTATTTCTTTGTTTTAGGACCCTAGTTGGCTAACAGAGCCATTAAACCTGTCAGAATAGGTTACACCAAATGGCTTGGGTTATTTAGATAACCCCAGACCGGATCAACAAATGGCGCTAGAAGGAGGGCCCAAATTCAATTGATGTCATGTGGAGGTCGTAAGACTCGTCCCCACACACTCGCTCCCCTGTCGTAATGTGTAGTCGCTCAGACAACAACGTTACTCTTGAAACATCAACTACCTCAAATGATAATCCTAAGATTCCTGTTGAACTAGTGACACCAACTCCTCAAGGGGACGAATCCCAAAAACTTGTTCGTCAGTCACTCATAAGGACACATAGTGACTTATCCTGTATCGGAAAACCTAGTAGGCCACTTAATCAACCCTTAGATTTATTGGATATCCGAGAACAACTTGAAGGAACTGGTCTACTATCAAATCCTTTAGGAGATAATACCACCGATCCTATCGATACACCTACTCTTGGAGAGGGAGGTTCTGGTATCCCACCTTCCCCACCTAGTTCATGTTCATCCTCTTCAGAAGGAGAGTCATCTGACGAAGGCAGTTCCTCGTTTGAATCATCTCATCCTTCGACACCACCAACACTCATGGAAAACCAAAACAATCATGCCAGACCTTTGCTCGATCAAGATGTCGTGGTTGTACCTGGACCACAACATCCATTGCCGAAACACCTGGAGAAATGGCTGCCTAAATTTGATCCAGATTCTAAACAATCTGCTAAGGATCACATATTTTTTTTATGTTGGCCATTAGACTCCAAAATGTAGAGCATGAAGATGTAGTATGCAGACTCTTTCCTTATACTTTTGAGGGCAATGCCTCCACATGGTATTTTTCCCAATAACCTTAGACCATCGTCTCTTGGGACAAGTTTGAAACCTATTTCTTAGAGAAGTTTGTAGATGATAAATATCCTGAAGTCTTGGTTATGGAGCTCTCCAGTCTAAAAATGAATCCTAAAGAAAAAGTAAAAGATTTTGAAATAAAGATTCCTTACCCTAAATAATAATATCCTTGTAGATTCAATGCCTACAAAAAGTCTAATCGTTGCATATTACGCTAAAGCCTTGCACAATAATATTTCCATATGGGTCAAAAGGTCTATAAAGAACAATCTGTTAGGAGACTTTGAGGAGCCAAGCCAAATTAAAAAGGATATATTAAGCTTAAAACATAATATCAATAGTGAAGCTGAAACAACTTCATCCTCTAAAAAGAAAATAGAAATCCTTACTAGGCCTCCTCAAGATAAAAATCAACCAGAAACTTTAGACTTAGAAAGCTTGCAAAAAGATTTCCAAAAATTATCAAATCAAGTCGTGGACTTGAAAAGATCAGCCGAGGAGGCATCCAGAAGAAAAGGAAGTTTTAAACCTCCTTTCATAAAACCTTTTCCTCCCAACCAACCTAACCCAACCACCAAGGGTCTCAATTTCAAAAGCTTACAGTAAGATTTGCAAACTATCTTAGAAGCACATGATAATTCTACTTCTTCCCCTCCTGAAATTTCTGAAGACGTAGCTGAGGAAGAGGTACCAGAAGAGGAAGAATCATCCCCCAATATCTTTGGTCACTTCTTTGAAATTATTTTCCAAGAAAATTTTGAAACTGTCCACCCCTACAAGACAATAAACAAAACACAGAACAAACCTTCTTCTGAAGTGAGTAATAATGTGTTTCCAAAATAGTCGAAGCAAGATGAAATAAAACAAAGTTTGGCATACCCTATTTTAGAATACGATTTAATTGAAGATCTAAAAAAACTGAGGGCTAATATTTTTGTTTTTGAGCTACTGAAATTCCCCCTTATTTTGCAGAAAATGCTTCAAAGCATCCATGAAAACAATAAAAACAACGATCCTAGAAACAAGAAAACTACAAAAATTGGTTCAAAAATAACCAAAAGGATCCCAACTAAAATGACATCTGAACCTTCAAATAAAAGGGATTTAGCTGAAAAAACTGTATCAAATGTAGATAAAACTGTTTTAGGGACAACAACTAAAAATCAACAGAATTCTACTGCTAACACTCGGAACAATGTCCCGCATTTCTTGTTAACCTTTGAAAATTTTAATAGGAATGTACATAATTGTATGGTCGATTTTGGTGCATTGTCAAATGTGATGCCTCTATCTATTTGTCAAAACATTGATGCAGAAGTTCAACCTTCTGATCTCAAAATCATTCATCTTGATCGAATGAACATTAAGGTAATTGATGAGCTTAAGAATATCCTGGTTAGATTATATTCCAATCCTAAGGTTCACCAGATTATTAACATTATTGTTGTTGACATCCCTGAAGTCTATGGTTTGTTTTTAAGTAGGGACTGGTCTGAACAGTTGCATGGTTACTTTGCCACATATTGGTCTCATTTGTGGCTGCCAGAAAATGGACAGCCAAATAGAATCAGGATAAACATAGAACTTTCTCTTAAACACACCGTGACGGATTTAAATGATGCAAATGAACCTTTCACTGCATCTGCTAATTCATTTTAAATACAAGGAATGAATACCTTCTTTGTTAACTTCATGACTGAAATCTATCCTATCACTGATACAAGGTAGCAATCATAAATTATGACCTATACTCAGACATCAACTTGGCCAAGTGTGTCAAACACTGCTGACGAAGCTCAAATCTGGTCATTGTACTTTTATGAATTCAAATCCAAAGAAGGAGCTGGTGTAGGATGTGTACTCATTGATCCTGCAGGTAATAATACTTTCATTGTCTGTCGATTAGAGTTTGAATGCACTAATAACACTGTCGAATACGAAGCATTTCTACAAGGACTTAGAAAATCTTTGGATATGGACACGCGAAATTTAATGGTATTTGGTGATTCAAAAATCATGCTTAGGCAGGTAAGAAACTCCATACATTGCTTATCACCACATCTGAAAAGTTACCAAGCTGAGGTATGGAGTTTAATGCAAACATTTTCAGCATTTAACATAAATTCCATTCCTAGACTAAATAATTCGGAGGCTAATTTATTGGCTAATATTGCTTCTAAACTATTGCCTGCAGAAGGTCTTTCTCCTAATGAGTTTTTGATTGAATTGTTGTTCAAGCCGTCAATCTTGGATAACATCACCAATTGGAGAGTGTTCGATGATGACCAACAGATCATCAACTTCTTGCATATGGAGGAAACCTTCCAAGGTGTAGTCATTGATGAAGGCACTCACGATGAACACCTCCACAATTTCACGGTAATATCAGATCCTAGATATCCTGAATCAACATCTGATATGGTAAATTATATCCCCAAATTTTTTGTAAGACTAGAGAAGTTTTATGACTTTTATGGTAAATTTAGAGGATCTGTTAATTACAAAATGAACAGTTCTTCTTTGATTTATGAGACGGTGAATTTAGGGACAAAGGAAAATCCTCAAAATATCAATTTGGGAACAAGATGCTACGAGAAAGAATGATTTGATTTTATAAAATTGTTTAAAGAATTTAAAGACGTTTTTGCCTTGACGTATGATGATTTGAAAACATTTGATCCTAATATCGTACAACTTGTCATCCCCATGAAACCCCAAACCCATCATTTTCAACAAAAATTAAAAAGATGCACCCTAAATTGGAACCCACTGTTAAAAAAGAACTAAATAAATTACTAAATGAAAATATAATTTTCCCGGTAAGACACACATGAGTGTCTAATCTAGTTCCAGTAAGGAAGAAAAGTGGTGAAATTTGACTTAGTGTCAACTTTCAAAACTTGAACCGAGCATCTGATAAAGATAACTATCTCATTCCTCCAAAGGAACAATCTCTTCAACAGGTGTTTGGTTCCAAAATACTTTCTCTGTTAGATGGTTTTTCAGGATATAACCAGGTCCTCATGTCTTCCTCAAACCAACTTAAAACCACCTTTCGTACCCCATGGGGCACTTATGCCTAGAGGAAGATGCCTTTTGGGATTATAAATGTTGGAGCCACTTTTTAGAGAGCAATGGACATTTCTTTCCATGATCTCATAAATAAATCAGTTGTGGTCTATCTTGATGGCGTTACCGTCTTCTCTAAAGATAAGAAATATCACTTGTCTCACATTAGGGTCGTGCTAGAACAATGTAGTAGGTTTGGTATATCTCTCAACCCTAAGAAATCAATCTTTGTAGTAGAGAAAGGTAAATTGATGGGGTTTATAGTATCTAACTACGAAATGATCATTGACCCTGAAAGAACCCAAGCAATTGCTAAAGTCTCCCCTCCTTCTTCCAAAAAAGCCATGCAATCATTTTTAGGCAAGATTAATTTTTTCAGAAGATTTGTCCCATGTTTTTCAGAAATGGTAAGACCATTGTAGAACTTAATTAAAAATTATTTTTTGTACCATTTGGGACCACAAGAAAGCCAAGCTTTTGACTCCATTAGAAAATAAATAGTAGAAGCTCCTTCCTTGATGAGTCTTGATTTCTCTCAGGATTTCACTCTTTACACCTTTGCTTCTGACTGATCGTACATTGTTGTGTTAACACAGAAAAACATTGAAAATAATGAGATACCCATTGCCTTCATGAGATTAGATTTCAGAGGAGAAGAGATTAATTATCCAACAGTAGATCAATAGGCATATGCTATTTTTAAAGAAGTAAAAAACTTCCGGTCATACCTACTGAAATCCAGAACCAAGGTTATTGTTCCTTACCCAGCTGTAAGAAATCTGCTAGTACAAAAAGAACTGGGTGAGAAAAGGGAAAATTGGATGATGTCCTTACAAGAGTATGACCTCAAAATAACCCCTGCACAAATTGTTATAGGTCAAGGCCTATGTAAACTAGTCGTTGATTCAGTTAAAGAACATGAAATTCAAATTAACGCATTAATTGTAAATCAACATAATGAAAAACAAATCAATTGTGGACAAGTTGTTACCAATTCCTGGTATGAGAACCTTAAATTTTATTTGACACATGGATCTTCTCCTCCCCACCTTGATTCTAAAAACATAAGAGAACTCAGGTTAAAATCTGCATCTTTCCAATTAATAAATGATGTTTTATTTCGAAATAATTTTGGCGGTGTTCTTATGCATTGTTTAGAAAAGGAAGAATAAAAAAAAGTATTGTCTGAAATAAGTTGGTGGACACTTCGATGGAGACACCACTGCTCACAAAGTGTTAAGATCTGGGTACTATTGGCCCATTTGTTTTAAACATGCCCACGCCTTGTGCCATAAATGCATAGTTTGCCAAAAGGCTGCAGGACGGGTTAAGAAGGCAACATTTCCTTTGCAGTTTGTCACTGTAGATTCCCCTTTTCAGCAATGGGGTCTTGACATCATAGGACCGATTAACCCTTCTTCCTCACAAAAACATAATTATATTATTACAGCAATGGATTATTTTACCAGATGGTCTGAAGCTACAAATTTGAAAGTGGTAAACACGGATCAGGTAGTATCTTTCCTTAATTCGCATATCATCACTAGATTCGACATTCTCGAATGTTTGGTCTTTGATAATGCATCTTATTTCTCATTGCTTGATATGAATGTCTTTTCCTTAGAAAAAGGGATTAAATTAAAATATTCTTCCAGCTACTACCCTCAAGGAAATGGTCTAGCAGAATCAACGAATAAAAATTTAATCAAGATCATTAAAAGGACAGTTTCAAAAAACCATAAGAACTGGCACAATGCACTATATAATGCACTTTGGTTTGATAGGGTGACACCAAAAACCTTTGTTGGTAATTCTTATTTCTTTCTCATCTACAGAAGAGAAGCAATCCTCCCTCAAAATGTTTTAACATAAAACCCCTAATAAATATCATGATAATTCAATATATAATCAACACCATAATTCAATGCATAGACATCACATAAACACAATACACCAAAATTTTATGAGGAAACCCAATGCAGGAGAAAACCACATAATGTTTTTCTTATTTATAAAGGAGTACATTCATTGGAAGCACCAACTTCCTACTTCTCTAGCTACAACTGGAAAGAGGCTCTAACCCCCTATTTAAAAGCTACAACCTGAAGGAATCTTGAACTCCCAAATTTATCAACTCCAACTAGGAGGATACAACCCCCTTTCCTTGCCCCTTCCAAATGCCCTGAAAATATAAATGTAGACCAATATGTCACTACCAATTTCGATGTAACTGATAACCTGTTGTTGTTTTTGTTTATGATATCTCTATTGCTACTATTGATACAAATATCTCATCAAGACTACAACCACACATACCTCATACCAAGATTCATAAGAGAGTTCTCCAAATCAAATTCTTATGAATCACTAAGACATACATGTTCCTGATTTCTTTATAATACACACCCTAACACACACATGAAGACATACCTTCAGCCTATATGGCCTAAGGTTTAGATATTTTATCTTCAACAACTTTTCTTCACAGGTCCATGATCCTTACATTGTATACTCGCAAAAGTCTTTGATTTTCCTCACTGTAGCCTGAGAATGTCTGTGATTTTCCTCCCGAAACCTGCATATTTACTCAAAGAACCTCTATTTCTAACTATTTATCTATACGCTTGGCTCCTGCAAAGTTATTCCTTCACTGGACTTCCCTAGCTTTGACTCACTGCCTCAGATCTGCTAATTAGTTTTCACAAAAGTGACCTTAAATTTGCTGGCTATGTGTTATATCCTTTGCAAGACTAGCATTAGTTCCTGGTATGTTGCGACAGGCGCGCATGTGGGTTTGAGGGGGGTGATATTCCCCCCTGCATGAGGGTTCTGGGGAAACGCCCCTGAGAAATGTTTTTCCTTTGGAAATGTGCCACATTTTTTTCTCATTTTTCATGTCACCTTGATTTTCTTGTCCATTATTGGGCGATTTTTCGGCACATGGTTTTTTTTCGATGGTTTTCTATTCACAATTAAGGAATTAGGTTTGTTGACTAATCCAGGTCATTGGGTTAGGGTTTTGGATGTCGTTGGATCCTATATGTATATTGTATTGTATATAATGTATCACTATTAATGAATATAGAATATGCCGATTTTCTTGGTTTGGGTTTCTAGGGGAAAAATCTCTATGTAATGTGTGTAGTTTCCATTGTATATTTTATGTTCTTTTATTGAAAATCTATTTGCAGTAAAATATTGTACAAGGTTAAAATCTACATTTGGTATCAGAGCTTTGTTGGCTTCAGGGGGACGCCTTTGTGGTCAAGGGTTTGACTTGGGACTGTGATAAGCATTGTTACAGTGGGAGATTTGTGGTATTGATTTTCAGGTGAAAAGAAATGGCGAGCAATTCAAAAATGGAGATCAAAAAGTTTAATGGGAAAAGTTTTGAGTTGTGGAAGCTCAATATGGAAGATATGTTAGTGGATAGAGATTAGTGGATCGTGGTGGATCTAGGTATTGCACCTACAGGAACTTCATCAAATGACTGTAAAAAGTTGGATCGGAAGGTGAAGAGAAAAATCCAATTGTGTCTCTCAGTTTCAGTATTACTGAATGTGTCAAAGATAGATATAGCCAAAGATTTATAAGATAAGTTGGGGAATTTGTATCAGTGAAATTCCCCAGTAAATAAACTATTCCTGAGAACTAATTTGTATAACCTGAGGATGAGAGATGGAGAATCGGTGGAAGATCATTTGAACACCATCAATACTATGGTAAGTCAGTTAGTATATGTTAAGATTAAAATTTCAGATAAAGATAAGTGTATCAGTTTATTGTGCTATTTACCAGACTCATGGGATATTTTGGTTATGGCCACAGGTAGTAATACAACTGCCTTGAAGTTTGATGAAGTGGTCTCATCCTTGTTTTCAGAGGATATGAGATAGAAGTACATGGAAGGACAGAGCACATATGCATTATTTGAAAGAGGATGCTCCTAGGAAAGAAATAGATCTAAGTCCTCAAGTGGGAGACCTAAGTCTAAGGGTATATCTAAATCTCCCAGATATTTTGTAAAGGTATGTTGGAGATGTGGAAAAGAAGGGAACTACAAGAAGCAATGTAGATCCAAAGTTGAGAAAAAGAAGGGATCTGAAGAAACTCCTTCTACAGAAGAAAAAACCTCCAAGGAAGAAGGAGGGAATGTGTACTTGGATTCTTCAAGCACACATGCAGATAATGAGGCATGGTTGGTTGAATCAGGTGCATCCTTTCATATGAATCCCCATAGGAAGTGGTTTTGTGAATATGCAAGGTATGATGGAGGTAATGTTTTCCTCGGTGATGATTCGACAACCAGAATCATAGGATGAGGAAAATTTAAGTTGAGGCTCATATATGGAAGGATTATAATACTACATGGTGTTCTGCACATCCCAGGTTTGGCCAAAAATTTGATTTATATAATAAAAATGGATGATCCATTGGTAAAAACAATATTTAAAATGAATCCTGCAGGATGGTTCGAGGAGAAATGGTGTTGCTGAAGGGAGTTGAGTTTGGAACTCTGTATAAGATTCAAGGAAGAACTATTAGTGATGGGTGTAATAGTCCCATTGTTCCTGATATTGGAGTTGAACAAGAAAAAACTCCTACTGTCTCTGGAGAAAAGGTTATTCTATGGCATCAAAGACTGGGACATATCGGAGAGAAGGGTATTCGACTACTACATGGTAAAGGTATGGTTGAAGGTATGTCTAACTTCTCTCTGGATTTTATTTTTTGTGAACATTGTGTATATGGGAAGCAAAATTGAGTAAGATTCCCCTCTGGTGCAATGAGGGCAGAAGGAATTTTACAGCTAGTTCATAGTGATGTGTTTGGACCTGTGTCGATTCCATCATTGGTAAAATACGTGAACTATGTCTCATTTATATATGAATTTTCGAGGAATACTTGGATATATTTTCTCAGGAATAAATATGAAGTCTTTGACAGGTTTAAAGAGTTTAAGGATCTTGTTGAGAATCAAACAAAGAAAAGAATAAAGGTGTTGACGACACATAATGGAAGAGATTTATGTGGGTATGAATTTGAATAATTATGTAAGAAGTTGGGTATAGAAAGGAAGAAGACTACTCCATATACACCTCAGTAGAATGGGGTTGTAGAAATAATGAACAGGACGTTGATGGAAAAAGCAAGGTGCATGCTTAGTGGTGTCAGGTTAAGGAAATAATTTTGGGCAGAGGCAATGGGTATTGCATGTTACCTGGTCAATAGATCACCCTCATCAGCGTTGGATGACAAGACTCCATAAGAGGTATGGGCTGGTAAGAAACCTTCTCTCACACATCTCAAGGTATTTGGTTGTGAGGCCTATGTTCATGTTCCAAAGGAAAACATGAGTGAGCTAGATAAGAAGGTTGAAAAGTGTATCTTTATTGGGTATAAAGATGGTCTCAAAGTTTATAATCTTTGGAATCCATAAACTAAGAAGGTTGTGTATAGCCGAGATGTGGTATTTAGAGAAATGAAGGATGTTGTTAAACAGGAAGTCCTACCAAGTAAGGAAGAACCATAGAAACTAGATTTTGATTTAAAGGATGATGAATCAGACTCTACAACAGAACAAGAATCAGAAGAAGAATATCCTCATACTCCATTATTGAGGATATTAGTTTGAGAAAGAAGGATACCAGAAAGGTATAATCCATCTAATTTCCGTTCAAATTTTTCTTTTTCTATTACTGATGATGATCCTAGAACTATCAAGGAGGTGATGGATTCAAAGGATGGAAATCTCTAGAAAAAGGCCATGGATGAAGAAATGGAATCCTTGGATAAGAATTAGGCTTGGTATCTAGTGGAGTTGTTGTCTGGAAGAAATTCCATTGCAATCAAATGGGTATTTAAAAAGAATTTGAATGCAAAAGGAAAAGTGGAGAAATACAAAGCTCGGTTAGTAGAAAAAGGTTATTCCCAGGTTGAGGGAATTGATTTTGGTGAGATTTTTTCTCCTATTGCCAAGTGAACTTCTATAATATTTATGTTATCTATTGTTGCTACATTTCATTTTGAATTAAAAAAGATGGATGCAAAGACAACATTCCTACATGGGGATATGGAAGAATAAATATATATGAAGCAGCCAAAAGGCTTTGTTGTGAAGGGAAATAAGGAGTTGGTATGCAAGATGAAAAATTCCCTGTATGTTTTAAAAGAATCACCAAGGATGTGGTATAAAAAAATTGATACTTATATGTTGGGACTTGGATTCATAAGAAGAAAAGATGATCACTGTGTGTATTTTAAATTAATTGGTAATCATTTGATTTATTTGGTCTTGTATGTGGATGACATTTTGCTGATAGGAAACAACAAGGACATTATCGAGGACATGAAAAATCAGTTGTCCTCTAAATTTGACATGAAGGATCTTGGTGCTTCAAATTTCATTTTGGGAATGGAAATAAAAAGATATCATAAAAAGAGGAAACCATGGTTAAATCAGAGAAAATATGTGGAGATGATATTGTAGAGGTTCAATATGTAGGAATGTTATCCGGGCAAGGTCCCTATTCTTGTTGGTGTAAAGTTATATGTGGATCAATGTACCAATACACAAAAATAGGAGGAGAACATGTCTCATGTTCCATATGCAAGTGCATTTGGTAGTTTGATGTATGCAATGGTATGTACTACACTGGAAATTTCACATGCAGTGGGAGTTTTGATCAGGTATATGTCAAAACTAGGGAAGGAGCATTGGACAACAGTAAAAGGGGTTTTTAGGTATTTGTGTGACAATATTGCGAGCTATGGAGTATGCTACCAAGGAAGACCAATATTGGATAGAGTGTTGGACATACATGGATTTTTGGATGCATACTGGGCTGGAGATATGGATTGTTGGAGATCTACAAGAGGGTATGTGTTTAACCTGTTTGGAGGAGAAATTAGATGGATGAATAAAAGACAGGTTGTAGTGGAACTTTCAACTACAAAAGTTGAATACATGGCAACCACTCATGCAAGTAAGGAAGCAGTATGGTTACAAAGATTGTTTTCAGGTATTGGGTTAGTACAAGAAGTTGTAAGGATAGATTGTGATAGTCAGAGTGAAACTTTTCTGGTGAAGAACCCAGATTATCATTCAAAGACAAAGCATATTGATATTCAATATCACTTTGTGAGAGACATGCTTGAAGAAAATAAAGTGTTTCTGATGAAGGTGGACACTTTGAAGAATATTGCAGATTCATTAACAAAATATGTGAGCACTATCAAGTTCTCTTGGTGTAGAGGATCCATGGGCATTGTTGCCTTGGATTGTTGACTATGTAACCCTATAACCCCCTGTATGAAAACAAAACAACAAGTGGGAGAATGTCGGGCATGTGATATATTCTTTGCACGAATAGATTTAGTGTCTGGTATGTTGTGTTGGGAATATAGGGGGGTTTGAGGGGAAACATGTTGCATTTTTTTCTCATTTTTTGTTTCGCCTCAATTTTCATGTCCATTGTTGGGCAGTTTTTCAACACATGGTTTTTTCCCGATAGTTTTCTATTTTTTAGTTAAGGAATTAGGGTTGTTGACTAATCCAGGTCATTGGGTTAGGTTTTTGGATGTCATTGGATCCTATATGTATATTGTATTGTAAACAATTTATCACTATGAATGAATATAAAATATGTTGGTTTTCCTGGTATGGGTTTACAGGGGAAAAATCTCTATGTTATGTGTGTATTTCCATTGTATCTTTTATGTTCTTTTATTGAAAATCTATTTGCAGTAAAATATTGTACAAAGTTAAAATATACAAAATTGACTCTTGACTGTGTTTTAATGAGGATCTCATGCAACTGACATGCACATGCAATGGACATGCAACTTGTTAACTTTTGTTTACAGTTACTTTAACATGAAACTAACATGAATCTTGTTAACTTCTATTTACAACTCTACCTTGACATGCAGCCTGTGAACTTCTATTTACAACTCCTTTACCTTGACATGCAACTTGTTAAGTTCATGTTCAAGGGTTGAAATAAATGACAACCAGTCTTTCCACAACTAATCTAAACAATTAATCTTCCAACAATTATAGCACCTGTAGTATCTTTTTTATCTCCCCTTTGTGTCTTTAGAATGTTTCGTATGTGACCACAAAATATTTAATGTCATTTTTCATCCCCTCCCAGAAGAATGAGCACTTAGTTCATTCGTATGTTTTATGCAACCTAGAGTGACTAATTGTAGGTGATGAATGAAATTCATCTAATGTTATTTGTTTGAAGGTTTAATTCTTTACCAGAACGATGCATCATTTATATCATAATGTATCAGACTATCATGTATACCCCTTAGGAGGGTTGGGATCATCCTAAAGTCTTTGGATGATTTGATGAGTAATTTTAATTGCAACCCATTAAGTATGTGCATCCTCCAACCAACCTAGAATTGGTAAAGATAAGGTGAGTTTGGATTGATCATTCTCAAATTGTCAACATAAGGAATTAGCAACCATATTTTCTCTACCTTTCTTATAGATAATGTCATATTCATACCCTAGTAGCTTGGTGTCCCACTTATGTTTCTCTGGTGAGGATAAACATTGTTCAATAAAGTACTTTAGATTGTGATGGTTAGTCTTGATCTGGAAATGTTGTCCAAATAGATATGGTTTCTAGGTCTCTATGACATGTAGGATGGTCATTATTTCTTTCTCCTATGTATATTTACCCAAGTCGCGGTAACATAACTATTTATTGGTGAATTCTAATGGGTTCCCTTCTTGCATCAATACTATGCCAAGACCTCAGCCAGAGTTAGGAATCACATTTCATGACAAATGTATTAGTAAAATCTGACACTCCTAAGATTGGATTTTTTCACATGGCATATTTTAAATATGAGAAGGAATGTTCCATGGCCTCATTCTAAACAAAATCATTCTTCTTAAGTAGAGAGATTAAAGGAGATGAAATTTTTCCATAATTTTTCACAAACTTCCTATAGTACCCTATAATGCCTAATAATCCTCTCAATCTCTTCAAGGTTTTGGGACATGACCAAACTTTCATAGGTGAAAATTTCTTTAGGTCAACTTGTACTCCCTCATGAATGACAATGTGACCTAAATATTCAACCTTTGAAACCCCAAAAGAACATTTGGATAATTTTACAAATAGTTGGTGGTCCTATAGGAGTTGCAATGCTCTATCAACATGCTTGATGTGGGATTCCCATGTCTTGTTGTAGATCAAAATATCATCAAAGAATACTAGCACAAAATTTTGAAGAAAGGACCTAAATATCTTGTTCATGAGGCTCTGGAAGGTTGATGGAGCATCGGAAAGGCCAAAAGGAATCACTAAAAACTCATAATTGCCTTCATTTGTACAAAAAATTGTCTTATGAATGTCTACCTCTTTCATCCCAATCTGGTGGTATCTAGAGAAAAGATCTAATTTTGTGAGAAAATGGGCTCCATGGATTTCATCTAACAGGTCATCAATAATTTAAATAGGAAATTTTTCCTTCATCATCAACTTATTGAGAGCTTGAAAATCAGGACACGTGCACCAATTAACTTCCTTATTTAATACCATAACCACTAGTGATGAATAAGGGATAGTGCTAGAAAATATGACTCCTAGCTCCATAATTATTGAATGAATTTTCAATTTCATTTTTCTATGAAAAAGGTCCCTATAAGGACACACATTGGGTGGTTGACTACCTGGAATGAGGGAAATACTGTGGTCATGTTCCCCAAGTGAAGGTGGTAAACCACATGAAAATCTAAAGATGTCTTTATGCTTAGAGAGAACCAATTGCAAATCTGGGTGAATTTCTATTGGTGTGGTGCCAAATACCTTTATGGCATTGAATTGTACAATAAAACTAGAGTGGCCTTTCTTCAACAACTTCTCTATATGATGAGAGGTTATAATATCAGGGGAACTAGAGGTATTCACCTTGAGGGTATGTTTCTTTGTTCCCTATGTGAATCACATGTACAATTCCTTCAAATTCTTGGTCACTGGTCCTAAAGTGCATAGCCACTCTTCCCTAAGAACTATATCAAAACCACTAATTTCAATGGAAAACATGTGATTTTTTAGATGATACTTTCCCATGTTAGGGTCCTAACCTGCACATAGGTAGAGCAATATATTCGGATGTAATAAAGATCAATATTAATAAGGCCTTTCAATAAAATAGAGTAAGGTGGATGTAAGAAGACCTAATAGAAGCTTCCGCTTCTAGAAGGATATTCCTCTAGATGCTTCTCTTGATTGACATATTTAGCATAAATAAGGGTCGAGGGTATAAAAACCCTAGCTTGGAGATTATTGTAACAGAGCACTACTCGACTGGAGGTTGCCCCCTCGAAGAGGCCTGTGAACATTTCTTTCTGAATCAAAGTGTCATTTATGTTGTTATTCTTATATCATTTCTATGTTATTGTGGAGATTATGCTGGTTATATTACTGTTATTATGGCATTTCTCGCATTTTATTTTTGTTCTGCATACTTTTTATATCTGGTATATTACAAGTGGTATCAGATCACTTTCCTTAGTAGAAATTGTGGGAATTTTTTTTCAGGGTAGAGACGTATTCTGGCGTCTTTAAGCCACAGAGATCTATCGTTACGTGCATAAACCCACGGTTGAGGGATTCATACATGCAGGAAATACAAGTGGTTCTTAATTGCACATCTATTGGCCACCCTTGTAACCCCTATTGGTACCCCTTCGAGTGGTAGCGCATCAGACAACCCCTGTGTACGGATCGGCCTAGATTTCCTAAATCCCTCTTTAGATAAACCGATCGGCCGCCTGACTGCTATAGTGCCACCGAGAAGAACACTCGGGAAGATACTCTCTAGTACCTGGGTAGTCGGGTAGTATAGCTAAGGGTACGGTCTATCCTCCTTATTTAGTGCCCTGAGATATTGGGCCGAGTACTATTGTTGGACCCTGCACATATATCAGAGAGCTATAGCATAGGGCAAACCCTTGTCTGTAGACCCTTTGA
>JASDQU011404127.1:3347-42758 GCA_032191745.1 Picea mariana
TATAATCGAAACATTGTTTTGTTTTAAAACATACACATATTATTGTTGACCAATTGTTGGTTATGAACACTATGGTTTTCGAATGGTTATTTGATCAAAATCTTTTGGTTATGAATGTTATGGCTTTCGATGAGTATGTGAATAATCTATTTGATATTGGGTCAAAATCTTTGGATTGTGATGTGAATGATTTGAATTTCCAAGGTGTCGTCGATTGTACATGTCAATTTGATTGTTTTGCATGGTTTCATTCCATTCCACCACCCACGCACGTATAGGCATTAATGTTTGCCTTGTATCTCAGGCTACCTCTGTTTGTTTTGGGGAAACCTGTGAGCATTTGGTTCTGTGTCTACCTTGTTCAACTGCCTCACCGTTTACCCCGACTGTGTGATATCTCCTATGGCTCTTGTAGTGCAAATTTAACCCCATGGTGTTTAGAGTCTGTTACTATTTGATAGTGCCAGAGAAGATTGCCCCCGTAATTGCCTCCCAGAGACACATTTTTGCGAGAGCGATTCTGGGCAAACGGTTTTGAATCAGATCAAACCCTTGAAAACCCAGAACCGAAATTAGCCACTTTATCTTCAATGTGGGTGGTTTCCTCAGACATTGGGTCTTCACAGAGATGTGGCTCATCCTTTAGAGGTCAATTTTCAGATCTTCTCTGTGGCTGAAAGGTGCATTTTGGGTCTGTGTGCATTTGCTGGAACGTTTATTACCTCTCCAACCTTGTGCCTCTTTCCCTTTGTTGAACCCTTGATTAATCCAAAGATTTATCAAGAACTCTGTCAGCAAGTTGAAAGACAAAAGGCTCTATTCTATTTAAGATGTAGAGGCAGCCACTGCTTTTGTTAACTCAAAATTGGCCTGACTGAATCGTATCTCTACAACCAAGGTATGTTATTTCAATAATGTTTTAGAACGATTCTATTTACTTCGAATTACCAATAATGATTTCATTTTGAATTGTGTTTGCATTGAATGAGTACAAAGATTTGTTTGCTAAAATTAAATATAGCTCTATTTTGATTGAATCGATTTAATACGATTTTGTTGTTCTTGAATTAGTATAAACGATTGAATTGGCTCTGAGTTAGTTTGATATAGTTATGTTTTGTTTGATTCAAAATCAATTCTGTTTGTTTTGAATTAGCATGGTCGATTGTGTTGGCGTTGATTTGATTGCTAAATCGAATACAGTTCTGTTTGGATTAATACGATTTTGTTTTTCTTGAATTAGCATAAACGATTGTATTCATTTTGATTTAGTAACAAAATAATTGTTTGATAGAACGCATACATTCTTGTTACCATTCGATTAATGTAATATGATTCTGTTAGTTCTAAATTGGCATAAAAGATTTGGTTAGTTTTAGTGTGAATGATTGGCTTTGTTTTGAATTAGTAATTAAGAGTTGTTTGATTCACCGTATACATTTCTGTTACCTTTTGGATTCATTTAAGATGATTATGTTTGTAAATGTGACTAGCTACAGAATCGTGAGATTTTGTTAGCTAGTCATAAAAATTGGATTTTTTATTTATTTTACAACTGAACACTATCTAAAACTTGTTTATTCTTATCCATCTACAGGTACACATGAATTTCAATGGGAATTGGATCTGCTGTGGCAGTTTTAGAACATGCTTTTGTTTCACAATTTTTGGTTTAGGTTGTTAGTCTTAGTTAGAAATAGAGATTTGGGAGATTGTTCCCATATTTTTTGCACACAATTTTTGATAGTTCCCACAGGGATGTTTTACCCTGTGGCCTTTATATACTCATTATTTTTGTAAACAACCCATCACTGTTGGGAGAACAAAGACTATGGATGTATGATTATACAGACTTGAATGGAAGTGGATGCTTTGTAACAGCTTTTGCTTTCAATTTATCATACTTTCGTTCAAGTTTTGAGCATTTTAATTTGTAATCAAATTATTGACTACTTTAGATATCAAGATTTGTTACAGGTTGATGCATTATGATTTAAATTTTGTCCATATATGATGTATCTCATTTTACTCACAACAATTACTCTGTTTGAATTTAATGAATAGAAGGTTTATCTTCTTAGTTAAATGAACGGTTATGTACAAATCTTTGCACTGGGATTTATCTAAATGTGATGATCTGTAAACTATAAGATTGTTGTTGTTTTANTCTGTCATTCGTATTCAAAGAGCATCGTTGCTTCCTGTTTATAAGAAGCTTGTGGAAAATTTGGTGTGGGTTTTTCCCATCAAATAGCTAAATCGAACACAGTGCACAAGACAAATAGGAAGTGCCTCTACAGGTTAGTTTGTTAGTGTTATTCAATTAGTTGGTTAAATATATAAATTTCTTGTAATCTGAACATGTTTCCTTGTTCATCTCTATAGTTCAAATTTACAGTTAGGATTGTTATTTTAATTGCTTAGCTTAGATATCTTTCATTCTTTCCTTTCTCATAAAAATTATAAAAATAAAAAATAATAGCTTCGCTGTCATAAGACAATTTACAAATGATTTTGCAAATTTCGATCAAAATTTGTATTTTGTAAATACTGTATATATAATTGAAATTTAATTGTATTGATAACTGAACATTTAATAAGTATAATTATTGTTTTGTAATATTAGATAGTAAACTTTATATATATTTTAGATTTGTATATAGTTTGTTGTAGCTGCTTTTTTCACTTAGATTAGTTTCTTTAGCTTAGTTTTGTTTTTTGTTTTCCTAGGACTTAGATCGGACAACGGAGGCACTAAAACCATTAGAGTGGATCATTCCAAACGGCTTGGGTTATTTAGACAACCTCGGACCCGATCCACCCCACCAGTTGACGAGCGGTCAATTTCGCCCGTCAATAGAAGTGTAGTGCACTATATGTGCCTAAGTGACCTTTTTCTTACTTCGTTGTTTTGATGTTTTTCTTATTGTTTTGGGGGTTTTGTGATTTTAATCATTAATCTCTTATGTTAGGATAGAAAGTGAGAATAAATCTAATTAAAATGAAGAAAAGGAAATGTTGTAAAACTAGTTAACTTCCTATAAAGAGATNTTTTATGGACAAGTTCTAAGGTCTAGTTCTAATTAAAAAGATAAAACAAGTGTTTCAATTAGTGAATAAACCTAATCCATGGATTTATGACTCAATTTAGATTTAAAAATGAAAACAGGAAATGCAATTGATAACTCAAACATTGCATTAAATCTAATCATTTAGCCATTCTTGCAAATCATATTCAAATTCAGTTTCAATCAGAATGTCCTTTAAAGAGATTATTAGTTGCAATGGAATGAGGATCATCTAACTACAACTAATTAAGTGAATGACAGAAAGAATGAAAATGCTTAAACAATTACTATTTCTATAAGTCACTAACCATTTTAATATAAGATTTAGAAATAGGAAAAATGGCTTTTACTTGGTTGAACATAGTAATTGTTAATTATGAAAGAAGTAAACTTGAGCATAAGAAGAAAGAAATACTAAACAAAGAAACTGAAATAAACCTATCTAGAAAGCATAAAAAACCTCCTTAGTAGCAGGGGCCCTCTGCTACCATTTCGATGAATTCCTTAGCTCCTTGAAGATGTGACCAAAACAACATCAAAGAATTGATCTTCTTTATTAAAATAGAGTCTGGAAAATAGAGTATTCATTGCAAATCTGAATTGTACTGTACTTTTTCTGAATTGTCTTTTTGGTCTCATACAACCAATATTTGAAGGGAAATTACATAACTGATTATGAGATATACTTGCTACAGGTGGCTAATTCGAATTATACTTGCAATAGGACTGTTGGACTCTTGCTAATTCGAATTTAGACTTGTAATAAGACTGTTGGACTCAAATCAAGAGTCCTACTGCATTTGGATAACATAGTTTGACTCCACCTTTGACCATGAGTTTAGGCATGTTTTTCTGTTGATCTGGACTAAGTGAGTAGGATAGAATCCATGTAGGCATCATTCTAGAAACACCCATGTGGCCCAATCCTCCAACTAACACCTAGAACATATTCAACCACACAAATAGTTGTGGAACGCCTGATCAGCTACGGAACGCCTGTATTCCATAGCTATATTGCACAAAACTATTAAAACAACAAAAAACATGAAAATACAATATGTTAATCAATTGCATGTATCCTTGGGACAATCCTAAACATTCTTCATTGATTGGGGCTTATGAATTGATGAAAGAGAGGTGAAATGAGATGAGAAATTTGTAAAGAAAAGGGAAATTCTAGAGTTCAACATACCCCCACCGCAAAACTATTGCATGTCCTCATGCAATTTACCAAAATGTCAAGTTCTTCTTCCTTATTGCATGTGCTTTGATACTTCAGCCAAAACATCCAGCCTTGTTCTTCTGTTTCTTGAAAATGATTTCTTACAAGAAATCCTTCCCAACTGTCCCTTGGATTTTTCAATATCTCCTTCCAAGACTCATTATGAAATTCCTTGTTCTTGAACCACCATTCTCCTTGCCTTGGGAGTCCTATTGCCTCAGCCAAAAATGATTTTGTTATTTTGAATTTGATGTCTCCAATCTCTACTTCTGCTCCATCAAAAGATCTAGCAAATGATTTTGTAATCTCCTTATGGAAGCCATCAAATTTTTCTATAAAATTCAACCATCCTGCTTGTTGTAGTCGCTCCCTGACTTGTGGATATCCCTCCAGATACTTGACTCCTATTAGCTTTGTTCTGACAATTAGACCCATTCTTCACTTGTGCAGAGTATCTTCCCCTTCATATTTACTTTCCTATGCTGAAAGATAAATTGGCTGCAAAGTCTGATGCTTTCCCTTTAAAATTGTTTCTCTGTGTTTGGAGATAAATTAGCTACAGAATGACACTTAACCCTTAGAATTACCTCTCTGTACTTAGAGATGGATTGGATGCAAAGTGTAATGGAGATGAATGGATGGAGGTAATTAAGATATGAGGGAAAATGAAGTGGCTACAGATCTGATGGAGAATTTATGATGAACTTGTGGTGAAATAAGTGAATGACACAATCTTAAGGAGACGTGGACTAGTAGGTTACGTTTGTGATTATGACTATTAGTCATTAATCAAGGTTTTAATGAGAACCATTATGGAATGTTGGATAATGGATATGTCCAAGATATGTTAATCAATTCGAATGATAGATTGTTTAGGAAACATATGACTATACACATTGTATCTATTTCATGTTTTAACTTTTTGCTATTAAAATAATTTTCACAATTTACCTCATAATTTTGACCTTGTTAATTGTTGTGCTTGATGTTGTTCCTTTGGTCCTCTTTTAGCATGTTGTTATTCAAAACAGAATCCTTTAATTTCCTGTAATCATCATCTCTTTGTAGGTTGTACAATTGTGTCAGAACTGTTGAATAAGATGTGGCTGCAACATGCAATCTGTAAAAAGAAATGAAGTATGGATATGGAATATATATGTGAAATGAAATGGAATGAAAGTGGAATATGACTTGTGAAATGGAATAAAATTGGAGTGAGATGGAGTGAAAGTGGAGAGAGATGGAGTGAAATTGTAAAATGAAATGAACTTTTCAATTTCTCTGAAATGGTACATCAGACTTCCCTGAAATTTTCGGAGGTTTTTACCATTAATATTATGCATCTCCCGACAAAAAATCTCATCCATTGGTTGAATAGATCTTCCGAAAAATGAGAAATGGTTGTAGGTGAAAGTGTCCAATTTCTTGAAGAATACACACTGAAATTTTCTATGTTTATTTACCCTACCTCAATGCATTTACCATAAAAATTTCAGGACCAACGGATGCATAGTTTGAAAGTTATGATCAAATCAATTTCTACCCTATTTCACCCTTCATGTTGCCCAATGTTGCAACAAAAACAATACGCCACAAACTCATTTTAAGGTCGAATTGAGTGATTCAAAAGGGAAACTGTGTATTTTTACCTTTTCTATTGCCACGTGCTTTCAGAATTTCATTTTGATGAAGAAAAGGCGTTGTTGTGAAAAAATACCAAAATCTGTGCTAATCTATCCATAATGCTAAAAAATGAAAATCTACCTTAGAAACCCATCTGAAATGTCCTTCAAAATTGCTTATTTTTTAATTCTGTCCACGTCTTACTCAATTTATCATATTCTAAGAAAACCCAGAAGCTCAGAATTTTTTTTTGTTTCTGCTCCAATCTCTTGCAATATTTGCACCAAAACTACCTCTGGAAAAAGTTGCAAAAACAAAAATAGGCTGCTACAACAATAGCTGCAGAAACTGCCACTTTCCATAGCTGTTGTTGAATTGACAAAAATATGAACATACTGCTACAAGAAACTAATAAAATGTACTACTGCAAGTTGTTGTTGATTCCATAAAACCATTAGTCTTCATCGAAGCCAAAATTCATGGTACAATTCTTACCATGCAAATGAATGTGTCGAAGTCGAGCATGGAAAGAAATCATTGGATTACCGATCAATGATGAAAATCGTTAACCAATGTGAGACAACTCACTAATAAGGTAAATGGGTGTCAAGTTACCTGAGTGCATCTTGACAGGGACGAATGAATGTGTCAAAGTTGAGTCACCTGCAAGGTTTGACAATCAAGAGACATTGTTGTATTCCCATTGTTATCAACGAGGAGGCTTGCCATTGATGTCTGCTCCAAGGCACTCCAAATAATATATGATATTGATCCTAGATAAAGTGTTGAGGTTGATGGGACAAGATCTATTGGAAGGTGGACCTTAAGGAATCCCACATCATCCAACTCGAGCATAGAACCAAAAATGATTTGAAGAAGCATAAAAGATTGAAACCATCTTGAAATTGCGGAACTTATTGTGAACTTTGCTTGCCAGTTGTATGGTTTTCAAGCAAAGCTCATGTCCAATTGTGCCAACAAGCTAGTTTTCACAATAGGGCTTATTTTTCTCTTTACTTTTTTTTTTTCCAGTTGTGTCATTCCACCTTGTCATTATAATTGTTAAATTTTATTTATTCCACCTAAATATACAAACATATTCATTCTATTTTCCTCATTCTGACATCAATTTAGTCATCCCCCCCATGGATTTTAATTCATGATTTCTTACCTATGTCCCTCTCATATTTTATCTATGTTGATGGAAGTCTTGTGTCACCCCCATTTTCACCTCTCCTATGACAAGGCCAAGTGTTGGTCCTTCATTATTAATCTCATTCATCTTATGTTTCTTTAAGGGAATCCATCATCACCCTCCACATATAGAAAGGCCTCCTATACATTAATTTGAGGATATTTGTATTGAATTATAAGGTTATTTCATTAGAATTATCTTGGGTTCCCCATATTGGAACCATTCTTGTACATTTTCTACTTGCTTGTTTGAATTTTGGGAAGAGAGATGGAGATGCTTTTGGACTCGTGAGACCTTTTGAGGAAATAACCTTGAGGAGAGAAGGTTTAGATATACCCATCTCATGCAAGGTAACAATGCACTATTTTCTTGTTGATTACATAATAACTTCATTTCTTTTCCCCATTTCACATTGTTGTTTCATGTCAATTATATGCAATTTTATGGATGGTGTAATGCCCATATACTTCTAAACATCATTAATATTCATAAACATTTTTATTTGGTAAACTTAAATAATAACTTCTTAGCATAATAGTGATTCTCATAACAGCAACTTCAACAACTCAGAATTCTCAATAAATACTGAAATCATGACAGAAAAAAATAAATACATAACTTAACAAAGTACCTGGTTCTGATGCTAATTTATGTTGCCTCTTTTCTTTGTTGCTACCCTCCTGCTCCCTGCTACATAGATCAACCCTGCCACAAATAGGAAAATAACTTCCCAAAACTACTGTCCTCCCTGCCAACTACGAAAAACTACCTAGCTCTAGGATATCTACGGATATCCTGGCCCTCCATGCCCAAAACCTCCAGCAACTCAGTGCCTCCCCTGATCAAAAGTCACAGCCTAGAACACTCTGTTCCTTGCTCACAACAAGCTAACAGTCCACAAAATATCACAGGCTCACAGCCAATACCACAGTGCACAGAAAATCGCTGCTCACAACAAAATGCAGAATCTCTGCTCACGGAAAAACACAACCATCCACAACATCCATTCTGTCCCCTCCCATCGAATGGTTCACACATCCCCCTCTTCCCGTCCCTTATTCCTCCCTGTCGAATCACGCACTTACTCCTTCAACCACCCTCTGTCCTCCGTCCTTCATCATGAGTTAATGTTTTATCTTCTCGGGATCCATGGCTATCCCTCTCTGCATACGCCACCATTTTGTAACATTTTCATTGATCTTTTAAATTATAAATCTTAGGTCATTAAATGTGGTCTGTAGTTAGAGTATTACTTAGTTAATCACAATCATTTTCTTTGAATTAATTTTACTTTATAATCTTTAATCATTTATTCAATTAGGGTAGTTACAGATGGGTATTAAGTAAATTATGGATTTTACCATCTTGAGCAAGTTAGTGCTAGAGTTTACCATTATAGAAAACATTAAGATTTTATTTGTCATCTTGTGTGTAGGTTTATTTCAACACTATTTCACTTCTCCTTCTCTTTCAACTTAACCTAAAGCTTTGAATATCTTGAAAGGAATGTCTCACATGTATAATCCTTTCTCTTTCCTCTTAAATTTTAGTTTTCCATCATTTGCTTATTTGTTTGAGAGGGTAGAATAGGTAATTATTTTATTGTTGCTCCTTAGCATATCAATACACTATTGTTGAATGGTTTCTACCCACTATGCTAAAATATTCCTACGACAATATGGTGAGTCCACAAGGGAAGGATTTTTTAAATTCTTCCTTCTTTGATTGATTATTAGGGATTTTTTGGTTTTTTAACCTTTTGTATGCTTGTCAACATTTGTTTTTCAAAAATCCACATTAGTTCTATGCATGAGTGCCTTCCCTTTTGTGTTTTTAATTTTTCTAATTTTTTCTTTAGTTTCATGTATGTTCGGCCCTTTTCCATGTAATTTCATGAGGTTTTATAGGGAAGCACACACTATTATTTTTTTTCGATGTGCATGTTCATTATTTATCTCCATTGATGCAATTTCATGTATGTAAACCAATTTTGTTACACAATTTCATGATTGTAAAGCATTTTCCCACATATTTTTGGTTTTTTGGGCTTACAAAATAGGGTTGAAGATTTATTTTTCATAGTGGTTTTGAGCCTTCTATATGTATTGCCTATTGATAACAGTCCTTTCAGTTTCTATAATGAAAGGAATAAAGGGAAAGGGAAAATAAAATCTATAGGTTTTCATGCCTTTTCCCATTTTTGAATTTTATTTTTTACAACACTTCATTTTTTGCATTTGTGCATTATTAAGTACGAAAGGCACGACCCATCACTAAATAACAACCCTAAAATTAATCTAGATTATAAAATGAATTAAAAATTTATATGTTGGGTCTAGCATGCCAACATTAGCCTTAATATAGATCCTTGGTGTTAGGTTTGGGTAGTCATTTCAAAATCCTAAGACCATTTAAATTGGAAACTTAAAAGTTGAATAACTAGTTTTAAAGTCCTTCGTAACATTTGTGATTTCTCAGGAAGACCTTCATAAGGGTGTAAAATCAAAGGGGAAATCATTTTGAATTGGATATCACTAGAACTACCCCTTATCCACACAATGGACTTAAGAAACACCTAGTTAACCCAATTCTAGTGTTTTACTATAATTTGGGTCAACATCAACTAGCACACTAGGGCTTGGTAACTTCATTCCCAAAGCCACAAATTTATGAAAGGAAACCTTAGTGTCCCTTTATTTTACTTATAAACACAAGTAAACTCACTTGTGGGATTATGGAAAGGTACCCTTGAAAAATTCCCTTAATGACCCCCATTGGGTTCCAACACCTTTGGTGGTAACTTTTTGTGGGAAATTGAAGCTATATGGTAATGTTCAATAGTTGACTGGGTAGAAGGAGGCTTCAATTTCATGTTAATAGGTATGCAATGATAATACTCGCACCCATTCATGAAAATACTCGTGCTCATTCATGAAAATACTTTTATTCTTTCCCATTCATGAACTCGCACCCATTCACAAGCAGAGCTAACTGACATCTCGAGCTCGGGGTTAGAGAGAGCTCACAGAGGGCACAGGGAGATATCTCATAAGTTGCACGGTTAGAGAGAGCTCGCAGAGGGCACCGGGAGAGAGAGCTCGGGGAGGGCACCGACCAGGAGAGAGAACTAGTGAAGAGAAGGGTAAGTTGTTGAAAGTACTTCTCTGTATCTGTTTATTCTCTCTTCTGTCCCTTTACCATTGTCAATAAGCTCCTCATTATCAATACACTTTGCTACATGATTTCCCATCTCCAACATGTCATCAAAGCCAGTACCTCCTCTCCAAAATTAGCCTGAGCATATCTTGTAAGCATTGCACTCCATAATATCAAGTCATGTTTGGTTTCTCTTTTGAACACTTTGTGTGCATACTCTATGCTACTGCACTTAGCATACATGGTAACAAGGGCACTAGATGAAGATATATTTGACTCAAATCCAGTTTTGATCACATGGATGTGAAGCTCTTTGCCCTATTCCAGAACACCAAGGTTTGCACAAGCCTGAAGAACACTGACAAACGTAAATATGTCCAATCTCAGCCTTAGATGATGCATTTCATAAAAGAGTTCAAGGTCCTGTAGATCAAGTTCATTTTGCACACATGTTGCAATCATTGTATTCCACAATATCGAGCTTACTGCAAAATCCTTGTCTAGTATATACTTTGATGTGTTTCTCGACCTGCAGAAATATCAATGCATTGTTCAGCAACATATTCAGGGAAACTCTGTTCAACAACATATTTAGGGAAGCCCCTTTCTTTTCTAGCATATTTATATACTTTGGAAGCACTTTTTCTTAGAATATTTTTCAAGTAATGGCCTTTTACTGATGTGACTTCAGTCATATAGGCCACTTTGGTCTTGAGGATGTGGATAAAATCTATCTATCCATCTCTCGCTCACACACATCTAGGTGCACACTCTTAAACACATGTGATGTATTGCGAGCTATTACCATAGTGGCTTATCCTTGTGATGGGATTATATTTTAATTAATAAGTACTATACTCTTTGGTCACATATGCAGTGCCACCATACAAACACAAGAAATATTGTACTCTTGCCACATGTTTGTTGAATAATCTCACATGTATAGCAGTTGTGAGACAAAATGGGTTTATGAGGAAATACCTGCATCAAAAGCTTTGCCAATCTGCAAGTTGATTTTGGGTGAAGTTGTTGTGCTAGACAAAGGATACAAAGCAATTACAATATGTATCTTGATTTTATGTTTATAATTCTTTGGATTTGTTCTTGATTTTGCTTCTTTCTCTCTACATTTTTTATTTGATTTCCTTCCTCTTGTTAAAGGGGGAGAAGGATGTGGATTCTTCTTTGATATTTTTGTAAATGAGAAAGATTTAGAGGACTCTTCTCCCTCCCTTACTTCACCAATATCCTCCCCCACTAAAGGTGAGTCCTTTTCGTGGGGAGTTGTTGAAACCCAAATTGGAGTCCCATCCACAAATTATGGAACTGATTCCTTCCCACATGTAGTTGTGCAATTCCTAAGTGAGATCTCATTTCCTTTAGTTGTATTTTATGATTTCTTTTGTTCTTTTGTTGGTGGCTCATATTTACTTTATGGGCTGTTCTTCCGAGAATGTTCCTCAACCGAGCCCTCTTTTTCTTCATCTTGAGATTCCAAAGCTTCAAATATAGTTTTGGAGGGATTAGAAGGGCAAGCCTGAGATATATGGTCAGGTCAATCCCCCCTTGGGCTGTTGTTTCTTATGCTTTCTCGAAACTTGTTTGAAACCTTGATCAACATTGTTCTGTGGAGTAAGATTTAACTTATAAGATGGTTGAGTTTCTTGGGCTTTAGAGCAACTTTTGGCAATGTGCCTATATTCATGGTAAAGGTTACATTTGAAAGGTACCTTCTCATAAGAAAGGGCCCAAAGATGACTTCAACCGTCCATGTTGAGCTGAATTGCCCATGGCAATTGCTTTTCAAAATCCATGTCCACACATATTTTGGCACATGTGAAAATAATGCCCTTAGGCTCAAAATGAGTTATATAACGACCCAATATATTTCCAATGGCTTTGAAATGTCTTTGCCCAAAAAAATAAAGGGGAGGCATAAAATTCTAATCCATACAAGAAATATAGAGATCTCCATATCCGGGTTAAAGTTGAGAGTCCAGTGGGAAAGAAACATTCCTCTGGAACCCATGAAGTAGGGGCATAATTTGAAGATCAGGTCCCGATCTTCTTTGGTTTAAAAAATAAATACATAAAAACATTTTCCACAATAAAACACAGTAGTAGGGTCTTTCTCATTCCAATCCTTTGAAATCCATTCTAGTACAATCCTAGGATTGTGCCAAAGGCCTAAAAACTTACTGACTAAACTTCACTTTGTTAGAATGATAAAGTTCTTTTTTTCCACAGAGTGCCCCAAGTCCACAATGGGGATGGAATGAACGCTTTTGGAAAATATGTTATGGCCAGCAGACAAGGAAGGCCCACCCATGAAGAAGAGGCCAATGAATAGCTTCAACTAGCTCCAAATTGTGCACACGGCCCACAACAAATGATGGCATAGTTAGAAGATTGTAGGTTCAACAAGTACAAATACCGACTGTGACCATCAGTAGATCCAAAGTGAGGATCACTATCGTCGGTTCTCCAAACAAATGCAACGCGAACAAAATTGTTATCAGGGATGAGGGTAGCGACTAGAGAAAACCCTAGTCGCAGAGAAATGCGCCTGAGCTCCAACTCATCTCAAGTGAACTTTCGGTATGATGGAATTCAAGAGAAAATGCATCACATTTTTTGACCACTAAAATATTCTTGATTTAAAATTTAAAATTATATTTTTACCATCAAACTTTTGCATCGTGTAAAAGTCCACATGGTGGAATATTGGTACCTAAGTTCCAAGCACCTAACCTCAAGGGGATCAACATAGATAAACCCATGACCTCCCCAACTTTGGGGGAGAGATCTAAAATCTCCCATTTGACTCATGATTGATTCAACTAATCCTTGTGACTAATAATGTATCATACTTATCATAAAGAAAAACACATGAAACTCTCTCCAATATCTCCAAAATAAGTTGGTTTTTATCTTGTAAAGACAGCCTTAAAATATATAACCCTTAACACAATCAATTTAATTATAAGGAAAAAACCCAGAATTGACCCTTAGCCTAGCTGCTGTAAGATACAATAAAATGCCTATTAAACTTTTGTACAGGGTAGAGTCCACTGTAGGGCCTTCATCTTTCTTTCTCAATTTTGTGCCTAGTGGTATGGCGGTTTCTGCTGGATTGCATTCTTCCATGCGGAATCTTTTGAGGATGTCTGCTGCATAATTTTGCTGATAGAAAAAAATGCCTTTGGCTAATTGATCAAACTCAATCCCTAAAAAATATTTCATTATGCCAAGATCTGTCAGCTCAAACTCAGATTGCATGGCATGTTTAAAACTAGTTAACTCAATATTTCCAGTATAGATCATGTCATCAACATATAAACATACAATCAAAATTTTACCATGCTAATTTGTTTTGGTGTAAAGAGTTGGCTCATTTTGACTTCTGCTGAAACCACTTTGGATCAGGTAAGTGTCAATTCTGTTGTACCAAGATCTTGGAGCTTTCTTTAATCCATACAAGGCTTTCTTCAACCGATATACTTTGGCTGGCTACTCTTGGACTTCAAATCCAAGTGGTTGATCGACATACACCTCTTCTTCTAAGAAACCATTCAAGAATGTTGACTTGACATCCATCTGGTATACTTGCCATTTGTGTTGGGTTGCTATGGCCAATAGAGTCCTTATAGTGTCTAATCTTGCTGCTGGAGCAAAAGTTTCACCATAATCAGTACCTGGTTCTTGTGAGAATCCTTTGGCAACAAGTCTTGCCTTGTGTTTTTCAATCTTCCCTTTTTCATTGAGTTTAGTTTTGTAAACCCACATGACACCAATACTTTTCTTGTGACTTGGAAAATCAACAACATCCCATGTTTGATTCTTCTCAATGGAGTCAATTTCTTGGTTCATGGCTTGAACCCAATGTGTCTCCTTAGTTTCTTCCTTAAAAGATGTAGGTTGACATGACATTAAAGCAGAAAGGTTGTGTTGTTCAAAGTCATCCAACTGCTGATGGATTTCTCTCAAACTTCGAGTTCTTTGATTTTGTGTTTCAAAGAATGATTCTATGCTTGAAGTTGAGTTATCCTGAGAATTTCCAGGTTGTCTTTGTACCTGTAATCTTGGAAGAATAGTTTGAGGTACTTGTTGTACTGAATTTTTTGCATTTTCAGAACTTGGCAGCAATGGATTTTGACTGTCCATTTGCAGATTTTCCGAATCATTCCATAATTGATTTTCCAAAAATTTTACATCTCTGCTGAGAATTAGTTTCTTTGTGATTGGATTGTAAATCCTGTAAGCTTTAGATGTTTCACTATATCCAGTGAAAATACATTTCTCACTTCTGTCATCAAGTTTCTTCCTTAATTATGAAGGTATGTGAGCGTATGCTATGCATCTGAATGTCCTTATATGCGCTACATTGAGCTTTGTCCCACTCCATGCTTCTTGAGGGACTTTCATATTTAGACTTGTGGTTGGAGATCTATTCAAGAGATAAACTGAGCATGCTACTGCTTCAGCCCAAAAGATATTTGATAGACTTTTCTCTTTGAGAAGTGTTCTTGCCATATTCATTATTGTCTGATTTTTCCTTTCAGCCACTCCATTCTATTGTGGAGTATACCTGGCTATTGTTTGCATGATAATGCCTTGTGATTTGCAGAAATTTGCAAATTCTCTAGAGTTATATTCTCCTCCTCCATATGACCTGAGTGCTTTGATACATTTGCCACTCTATTTTTTAGCTTTTGCTTTGAATTCTTTGAATTTTTCAAAAGTTTCATACTTGTGTCTGAGAATATAGATCCAGATTTTTCTGTTGAAATCATCAATAAACGTTAGAAAATAAAATCTGCCACCTATGGAATATATTTGCATTGGTCCACATAGGCCAGTGTGAACAATTTCAAGATGTTATTTGGCTTGATTGGAAGACTGTGGAAAACTAGTTCTCTTATGTTTTCTAAGTATGCAAGGCTCACATGGGGGAATTTGCTCTTAAAGATGGGAAGACCTTTGACCATGGAGCGCTTCTGAATAAGACTTAGACTCTGAAATGGCAGATGTCCAAATATTGTATGCCAAACCATTGTTTCATTCAGGTTTGATGCACTTTGTGCATATGGTTGAATCAGATTTGCAATTCTAAGTGTAAGGGGAAACATCCTATTCAGAGTCATGTGGATTTCAGAAATCAATTTTCTTCTTGGTATTTTGTCATATATCTTGCAAGATGCTCCCTCAAAAAGTACCTTATAGCCATGTTCAATGATCTTTCCTACACTTAGCAAATTATGTTTCAGATATGGAACATGATAGACATTGTTGATGTCTTTCTTTACATTTTGTTTAGTAAGAATAGGAACAGTGCCTTTTCCTTAAACTTTGACTAAAGAATCATTTCCATGTGTAATATCAGATGAGAGTGAAGAATCAATGCATGAAAGTAAATATTTGTTACATGTCATGTGATTGTTGCATCCACTGTCTAGCAACCATAGATCTTTAGGTTGTTGTTCAGTCTTGTGGCATGAGAGAAAGATACCTCTTGAGGTTTCTCCCGTATGATTTGAAACATGTGCTCTACCTGAGAGCTGATATGCTTGCTTCTTCCTACATTCAGATTCATAGTGCCCATACTTTTTTTAGTAATAACATTGTATGCTTGATTTCTCATTTGATCTTCTCCCTCTGCCTCTTTGAGGTTGAAAACTCTAATTCCGATTTTGTTGTCTATGTGATTGGAAGTGTTGATTCGGTTGTTGTTGTCTGTGTCCTCCATTGGAATGAGGATTTCTATGACTGCTCCCTCTTCCTCAATGATCTCTACCTCTCCCTCTACTAAAGGAGAATTGTGTTTTGACAGCATTGGCGATTGACTCATCTGTGAGATGCAGTCTGGTCTCATGTGTCACCAGAGAACCAATTAGTTCATCTATTGAAAAACTTGACAGATCCTTGGATTCAAGGATTGTTGTTACAACCATTTCGAATTTCGTTGGTAAACTTCTGAGTATTTTCTCAACAATTCGTTGATTAGTGATGGTTTCACCATTCAGTCTAATCTGGTTTACGATGCCCATGACTCTGGTCATGAACTAATCCACATTTTCAGAATCTGTCATCCTTAGAGTCTTGAATTGCATCCTCAAGGTCTGTAGTTTAACTATTTTGACCCTATCATTTCCTTGGTAGGGAGTTTTAAGGATGTCCCAGGCCTGTTTTGAAGTACCAGCGCCTGTGATTTTTGAAAAAATTGAGTCATCCACAGAATTTTGAATCCAAAATTTATCTTTATTTTCTTTGTTTCTATGAGTTTCTTGAGCAATTTTCTGTTGATTAGTCATGGAGGACATGTCTTCTGGATCTGGTTCCACATATCCATTATCCAATGAATCCCAACACTCTTGTGCTTGCAATAAGGATCTCATCTGAAGAGACCATAACTCATAGTTCTTTCCAAGAAGAATTAGACCCTGAGTTGGTCCTAAATTGCTAGACGACACCATATTTAAAAAAAAAAAAATGCAAACAAAAACAGAAGGAAATTTTGTATTTACCTGTCTATTTTCTCTTAGAAAACCAGGTCTTTTTCTTGCTTGTAGGTATTTTGGAAGTGTGCAATTCAGACTTTCATGAGAGTCGACGTCACGAGTTTCTGGCTTCATGAGATTTGACCTCGAGACTTCGTTAGACAAGTCCTCTGAACAATCCAACTTCCAATTGCCGAAGTGCCGAAGAGAGTTTAACAGCCTTAGATTGGCCCTTTGTCTCTGAACAATGTGACCACACACCTTGATGTTAAAGCACTATGGGCGTTTCCGGTTCTTTGTCTTTCAATTTGCCGAAATGAAAAAATGCTGGAAAGGCCCTTCTCGAAAGCCTTTTCAAGATTTCGCATTTCAGGACTTCGCAATGCGAAGTGGCCCGGTCCTCTGTCTACAGGATCCCTAATATGCCAAAACACCGATCAATGGTCTAGATCCTTCTTTGATCTGACGGTCTAGATCCCTTCGTGATTTCGTGATTTGCGATGTCGGGATTTCGCGTATCAGGGTTTTGGAGAGCAGTATTCTTCGCTCGTCCAACTCCCGATCCCTGATTTTGCGATTAGATCAGATCGACGGATCACGATCTATCTCGATCCAATGGTCCTGAATAACTCATGATTTCACAATTCATGAATTCTCATGGCTGTCTTCTAACCTTTACACCTTGTGAGTCAGCGAAATGCCAAGATCTCGCCACATGTCTCTTGATGGACGGTCTAGTTGATTTCATGACTTTGCAAGTCAAATTTCTCCTTTGCGCTCTAGAGGACTAAACCTTGTGCACTTTCTTGCTGATCCAATGGTTTTCGGTCCTTTGCACAAGATCTAACAGCTGAAATTCTTTCTCCTTTTCCGTGCTCTCTTCGTTCCTTCTAAACTGGATTTCTGCCTTGGATCTATTCGCAGGATGAATCTTATGGCCGCGACGGTTGTTCTTTGAACCTAAGACATGTTCTTTACTACCTTTGCAAGGATTTTCTTTCATGGAAGAAAAATTCATGAATCTTTCAAAGATTTGAAAGAATTTCACGAGTTCTTTGTTCTCTACTACAATCTTTGACAGATTTGAGCGATTTCCGAAATTCTTTTAAACGCTTCTTCTTTCTACAACTATCTTTCATGAATTTGAAAAAATGCTTTGATGATTCTTTGAAAATTGTACGAGAATCTTTATTGTTTCTTCCTTCTCAGTCTCTACTTCCTTCTCGTGTTTCTGCTCCTTGAAACTTTTGAGTGTAGTACGCTCTGTGACCTCGCATGAGCTTCTTACGCTGATATTTTAAGCGTATGACGGTCTTCTTCCTCGTGGAAGTTTCCTGCGAGGATCTTTTGAGAGTGTGACAGACAACTCTCCAAGCCTTGTGAAAAGTTTGTGTCGAATGCTCTCAAGATCCGTGTAATCTTTGTGCTATTTGAGGATCATGTTGCTCTCCAGCCTGTGTGAAGAGGCTTACTGTTGACGATCTGATACCATGATAAATTGTGAAGCAAGAAATGCAGAGAGAAAGAATAGAACATAAAATAGTATATTAGAATATAAGAAGAAGAGTACAAAACGAGTACATGAAGAATATCATGAAGAAGTGAGTATGCAAAGGGAAATAGTTGAGCTAAATAGGCTCAAGCAAAACAAGAATAGAAAGTACAGCTGGACAGGACAGCTGGAAGTGTACAGTCAGCCTGTTGAGGTTACATTATATTTAACAATTTTGTCAAACCACGGCTCTCATATAAAATGGGCATCACCGATTCTGGCATTATATATCCTCCATGGCTTATTAAGTTATCCTCTTATTCATCTCATTGATCATTGAAGTGACATATTTATACATCTGCTTATATTGTTCCGCCCTCATCTTCATTTCGTTGACATCCTCCTACAAATCTTTTTTGTGGTAATGCCACTGATTTTAGTCTTCCAGATCCTCTTCTCAATAAACAGACCTTTCTTATTTCAAATGCCCTCATCTTCATTTCGCTGACATCCTCCTATAGATCTTTTTTGTGGTAATGCCACTGATTTTAGTCTTCCATATCCTCTTCTCAATAAACTGACCTTTCTTATTTCAAATGCCCTTATCTTCATTTCGCTGACATCCTCCTACAGATCTTTTTTGTGGTAATTCCACTGATTTTAGTCTTCCATATCCTCTTCTCAATGAACAAACCTTTCTTGTTTCAAATTCCCTCATCTTCATTTCGTTGACATCCTCCTACAGATATTTTTTGTGGTAATGTCACTGATTTTAGTCTTCGATATCTTCTTCTCAATAAACGAACCTTTCTTGTTTCAAATGCAACTGACTATAGTGTTCCACCTCCTTTTCTTTAATATGCATAACAAGTCACCGTCAACAATCTTCCACTCCAAGACAAAATCTGGAACACATATTTTTCATCCAAATTACCTTTTTTTTATGGCCATGTACAATGTGAGGCTGTACTACAGTTTGTTTTCTTTCTTTCTTTATGACATTTTTGGCATTATCTAGGCGTTGCATTTGCACTCCCACATTGTACTCATACATGATGTGTGATCCAAAATTATAATAATAAATTCAAAATTTTAACTATTGAGGGGAATAAAATGTTTGAGTATGATGTGTGATCCCAAATTATAATAACAAATCAAAACTTTGACGATCCTGTTTTGCGGCAATTTCAAATTCATCCATACACACATTGCATCCAAGTTTCTTAAACCATTATCTCAAATATTAACGCAAGTTTCTTAAACCATTATCTCAACTATTAACGCATTTTATTTTGCATCTTACAATTCCATAATTTTGTGGGAAGAAGATGATGAAATATGTTTTGAGTCTCAAAACATAATGTTGCAAAGATATAACTAATTTGTGCGAAGAAGATGATGAAATATGTTTTGAGCCTCAAAACAGAATGTTGCAAAGATATATCATGGAAGGATGGAGACGTATGTTTTGAGCCCCGAAATAGAATGCTGCAAAGATATATCGGGAGGATGAAGACATGTGTTTTGAGCCACAAAATAGAACAGAGTGCTGCAAATGATAAGATTTACCACCCACGAATTAGGGCTACTTAATTTTGTGCCATTTGAATGACTCAAAGTTAAATTATATCAAAGTAAATGTTGGAATGTCACATTTAAACATCAACAACAAAAGATAACCGTAAAATTTTACTATATCTTCTTTTCATGGTCACGATAGGGATGTATTCGTTGAATTACCAATTCAATTTGTCCAACGGATATGTATTTACTGCTGCTTTCATTGAATTACCAATTCCATTTGTCCAACTGCTGCATTCACTCTATAGGGAGATTAAAGTGTTTGAGTATGATTTGTGGCTCCAAATTCAAGCTTTGGTAAATGTTGGAATAGCAGATTTGAACTTCAATCAAGGTTTACTAAACAATTTAATGTTCTTTTATTTTACAATATCTTTCTTGTCGAAGTGTTTGAGTATGATTTGTGGCTCCAAATTCAAGATTTGGGAAATGTTGGAATATCACATTTGAACTTCAATCAAGGTTTACTAAACAATTTAATTGGAATATCACAATTGAACTTCAATCAATGTTTAATAAACAATTTAATGTTCTTTTCTTTTACAATATCTTTCTTGTCATGTTGGACACTCCACGATCTGATCACTCCACACTCGTTGAGTGAAAATAAAAATAAGATGGGACCTGTTGATTCATGGGTTGGATTGAATAGTTCTTGAAGGCACTTGTGCCTTTTGTAATTATAGTTTGTAAATGAGCGGCAGGTAGTTGGTTTTCCCCTTTTTTGTAAATTGTAACATTTTTCATACCTCCACCCCTCTTGGAAATCCAATTGCTATTTGAACAGGGAATTCCCTTCCTACTTGCAACCCTTCATCATTTATCCTCAAAGTTAAATTGTTCCATTGAACATTTCTGGGGTAACCCCTTCTACCTTGTACCACACAAATTTCCATACAAACGATTTAGAGCATCAATACATACAGAAAAACATGAACACATAGTTTAAGAAAAACATAGTTTGATCCTACCTTCTACCCTAGAATATCGAAATGGAAGGCCACTCAATCACTAACCATAATATATTTGGTAACCTCGAGGAACTTGATTGGAATTTAACCTATGACCTTTTCCCACATCATCGACAACATGGAGTGGAGGGATCGTTCCACCGATTGAGATGACTCTTGGGGCCACACACAAAACAATAATCAAGGTATATGAAATCCGATTGAGATGACCCTTGGGGCCACACACAAAACAATAATCAAGTTATATGAAATCCTTTTCACTTTTTCCATCGCCATCAAACATACACAACATGGATCAATGGGAACATGAATTAAGTGTTTACATATTGATTTTGCAGGTTGAATGATGCAATGGTTTCTGGTCCTAAGAAAGTTGAGTTGTCCAAGCCGCCCAGATACGTTGACACTCATGTTGCCAATATTTATCTTGTTACAAAGCCTGGTGATAGGCTTAAAATACTTAGCTCCAAAGAGAAGTTTAAGGTTCTATTCCAAGTCTCGACATCTTTGGGTCGATCACATATTGCTTTTAATATTCTATATAATGTTGAATAATACTTTATTTCATCTTTTAAAACTATTTTTATTTAGTTATCAATATATGTGAAGATGTGATTTTGCATGATTTCATGTCATAGGATGCTCCTTTGTTTCAGAAACAGATAAAAGAGATCAATCAATGTTCCACACTATTTGATGGGAAGATTTCATCAAAATTTATTTGGTAGGTGTTAGCATTTATTTCTAATGAAACATGATCAAAGTTTTATTTCTCAATATTTTGTAAGCTTGGTTTAGTGACAAGCTTATAATTTTTTGAGGACTGCCAGGAGGAGGAATGGGAATCATACATCATCTGGTAATCCAGATACTTCCATGAATAGTACATATACAAATAAGAACATTGAACAAAAGGATGAGTGTCAAGAATATAACAACTTTTGTAATGTTGTTGAGCTCTCATCAAGCTCTCTTGCTTTGTCTTCAAGAACGACCGTTGATATGGTATCTTCTAGTCCTTATCATTAGTATTGACAAGTTAAGATATATGCAATTCTTTTAGAAGTTTCAATACATTCAAATTTTTGGAATGTGTTTTTAATAATGCTAAAATGAATGTCTGATTGCAGGCCAAGGCATTTAAGGGGTTGGAAAATAATAAGGCATCAACCATTGCCACTTCAGCTCATGACTCTCCAAGTTTATTGGAAATTTTAGGATCATCCTTACGTGCTAACAATTTTGGACAGGATTTACCAATAGCTAGAGACAAAGTACCTTTGGATCTAAGCTTGAAAGTTAGCATGCGCCTAATTTCTTCCTCTTCACTTAACTGGTAGGTAGTTTTTAAGTTCTTATTCAAAGTTTTGGGTTTCTTGTTCTTAGTATTTAGAAATGATTGTCAAGTAAATACCTAGTTACACAATGGTTAAATTTCCTATGCTTGGTGACCAACACAAAGTAGGCAATTAGGCAATTATTGTTATGTATCTACCCGCAATATTACTCTCTTCTTCTCCTTATCTACCTTTTTCTTTATCTTCTCTTTTTAACATGATCTATAAGAGCTACACTATATATCCTACATTCACTATGTTATTCTTCTTTTCTTCCTTTCACTCTTTACATAAGACATGATATGTACAAAAGGGACATGTTGATTTATATGAAGTCATTTGGAGATTACCCCCCCTCGAAGTGGTCAATAATATAATATCTTTTTCTTTTGCCTCATTATTTTCTTTTTTTGGTGATGCACCAGTCTTGGTTATTTCTTGATAGTGGATGCTAACAGTAAAATTGTATTTAGATCATTATCTGTGAGTAAAGTATCCTTATAAACAAGGTGAAAGTATCCTTATAAACAAGGTGATGACATTTAGTTGTGGAATTCAAATGATAATTAGTTGCCATAAATTATCATCCAAGATTATTGCATGAAGAGATTTGGTGTTATAGAATGTGATCCATTGGTGAAGAGGGGACTTGAAAGAACGATATGCTGAAAATATGACCATATTATTGAGGGATTATTTAAATCGTCTAAAGTTAATTTTTGATGTGGTCATTAAGTAGTAATAGATTTTTGGAAAACGTTTCTCAAGATATCAAACTTTATTTTCTATAGATGGTTTCCTACAGAATTGATGGGTTTGAGAAAGTGTGAGCTCTTGAGATGTCTATTTTATATCTTTTGACAAGACTTTGAGAAGAAAGAAAGAAAGATTTAAAAATGAATTAATCTTTTATTGTTCCTTACTATGGATTTTTATTTTCCTTTACAGGCAAGGCACATGGTGATCCCTTACATGCCAATGTTGGTCAAACCTATTCTTTGGACAGGGTATGAGTTTGTTCTGCAAGAGCTTTGGCATAATAAAATTCCTATTGTCTTCATCAAGTTTTGAAAGGAAATTTGCAGTTCTACGACAAACCAATGATGTTTGAGTTTGTCGAAGGGTTGTGTAGGCATATGATTTACTCTTAACAAAGTGCATGAGCAAAGCATATTGTAATTCGGAAAGATCTTGGCTATTTTATGAATTTATGTATTGCAAAGATTATCAAAGGAATAAAATAGAAAATATTTTGCATGAAAATAAAAATTGCCATCTGTTTCCAATGGGGCAGCAAATAGAAAAATTCTACAGAGGCCTCTCAAAAGTTTCATCTCACTTTACAAGCATTTAACCCGCTATTAAAACTTGTAGCCAATGAAAAACCTGTGCAGTTTATAATTGTATGTCTTGATTGTATTTTCTTTAATATTGTCCTTGTTGTTTCAATGTAGGATTGTTGTTTCTAATTTGAATTTGTTCCATTCAGTTTGTTGGTAATCAATACTATATAGAACTTGCTTTGGTATGCTGATTGTTTTGAAAACGAGCATGGTATTAAAAACAACTACTCTAATTCATTCTAGGTATGATAAGGGAGGTTATTTAATATTGCCTTCTTATGTAATGCACATACATGGGGCAAATCACCAACAACAAGCAATGAAGAGATTTCAAAGGAACCAGATACAAAGAGTATATAAGGTATGGATTTAGTGTGCTATTGTTGCATACCTCAATTCTTATTGACATAGCTTGAATGCAAGGTGGAGTGTGGTTGGCCCACTGGTTTGTAGAGGCACTTTAATGTGTGTTAGATGTTCATTTCCCTTTTAGATTTAATTTGAACCTATTTCAAACAACATACTAAATCCTGATTAGCTAAGGTTTCTATCGCCTTATTGAGCTCAACTTTTTGTTGTTCTCTTTTTGATGTATATCAAGTGATTCTGATTTGACTACATATTTAAGAGTTTTTATTTTTCCCTTTGCAGGCATTGGATACACTTGGCTCAACAAAATGGAGAATTAATAAAAGAATTCTTTATGTGTGTTGCAAACCTCTTGCCTTCAGGCCGAGATCCGCACAGGATCTTCTCTAAACAACGACAAGAGTTAACTGAAATCCTTGTTAAGCCAGCAAAGGATTTCGATCCTTGTGAGTTGGACACTTGAATGAAATTCCACAGCTCTTAGCAATATCCCAAACACGAAATTGCAAATGGGATTAAGGTGTAAGCCTCCTCTTCAGCCCCTTTTCCAATATGACCACACCCGAGCCTAAGCGCAAGCGCCTTTCGTGACTCACGATTTCACGAGTTGTAGCACCAAGCCCTCATTCTCTTGCCTTGTGAATCCCCAAAATGCAAAATTTTCATGGGCGTTGACTCCACCCAACCGACAGACATATGCCACTTGTCAGCCCTTGGTTACTTTACATACGTGGTGGGGTCCCTGCCACCTTTTCATTGGGGTTTCGACTTTCGCGACTTGTAAGAATAGTGGATGGTCGTTCCTCTTCCTCCACACAACCTCGAAATCCGAAATCGCACCTTCAATGAGATCAACGGATTTCACCGATCGGGTATCCAAAATGCTAGGCTCAAACCACTGGTCGCTCCATTTCCTGATCCCTGATATGCAAATTCACATATGAGATCAATGGTTCCCGTTGATATGGATCTGACGGTCACTATCCCTCCTGAGCTTAAGGGTGTTGAAAGACACTCAGTCTTAATCCCTTCGTTGTTCCACAGGATCCAACGACTCACGGGACTTGGACACTTCTTCTTGAAGAAATTACACCATCCATTTCGACTTCTCAAACTCTTGTGAGACAAATTCGACCTTCATCTCCCTTTGGAAAAATTCAAAGGTTCTAACCCTCCTAAGATTTCACTTGTAAACTCAAGATTCCAAAAGGATCCCAGCTTGCACTCCTTGCGGAAAACTTTCAAATAACCTCTGGTTATTTGAGTCTTTGACCCTGTGCACTCTTTGCAACAATAGTCTCTCAATCTTCCTCCTGGATTCGTGGAATCCAAGACTTTACTTGGCCTGCGCACACTTTGCATGACTCTTGGGCCTGCAAAATGCAATCTGAATCTCTTCTGAGAGTTCTGAGATAAAACTCAGAGTTTGGTCGACGCACTCCTTGCGGACCCTCCACTGCACTCTTTTCAGGAATTCTCAGAAAGAGAGAAAATTGAAACTCATTCTCCCCTTACCTAGAATTCAAACATTCAACTGAGAATTCCTGAACTTACAAACACACATAGCATTGAAAGAAATGCATATAGAGAATGCAAACAAGCTTGTAACATATCATTCAACAGGTGGTTCCAACAACCATAACAAACACATAAGATTTGGAATCAAAGCTTTCTTCTGTTAATTCCAGTTCTCCTGAACATGGTAAATATCAATAGCAAAAATGCATAAAATTCTCTGTTCTCCTCTATTCTCTTCTACAGCTCTACAACTTACGAATTTTGAATAATGATACAATGGTACAAGGGTGAGGGTGTCTATCATACGTTTTCCCTCCTACACTTATAAACTGTTTAATCTAACATTCATATCTACCTACTCGCATTAAACAAACTTAAATTCCTATTACATTCGACAAATGAGAGCAATTGCTCCAAATATGTTCACATCTCCAGGATATAAATATAAGTACGCCTCCCTTAGCTATTACATTAATATACATTGGTTAATTAGTCAAAACATTTCAAAATGTGTGCTGGTGCTCTTCCAGCTATCTTTCACCTTTATTCATGCTTGGCTAGCTGCCTATGATGCTCCTGCATCAATGTAGTAGATAGGCTTTGGGCAGGAGGAGGTCACCTTGTAGACTTGATTGATCGGGAGGATGTAAGTTGATTATCTTTTTTCAGTATTTGTCATGATTTTAAATGGATTTTGATGTTCTGTATAATATAGTATCAATGATTTTACATACTTGAGACAAAAGTGTAGCAAATATGGAGATTTGTACTATTTGTGCATCATCAATCATGGTTTGTTGATGAAGTGCAAGTGGCTTGGCAGGTGCCCATTCCTGAGAAACCAGATACAGAAGATGAAATAGAGATTAAACATTGGAAATGGTGTTTAAAGAAGGCAAAGGAGACAAATAGTGAGAGGCACTCTCATCCTTGTAATGTAGAATTAAAACTTACTGTAAGATACTCCACATTACTCTTACATCTAGCTTACTAGATTTCTACATAAATTCTTTGATGCTAGTATGTGATTTCAAGTTATTGTTCTTTGCCTGGATCAGGTTGTAAGGAAAATGAAGGATGAAGAATGTTTTTACTATCCACATAACTTGGATTTTTGAGGGCGTGCTTGCCCAATGCATCTATATTTAAATCATCTAGGTTTAGATGTGTGTTGAGGACTTCTAGAATTTGCTGAGGGTCGACCATTAGGAAAGATAGGGATTTATTGGCTTAATATACATTTGGCCAACTTATATGGTGGTGGTGTAGACAAATATTCTTTTGAGGGCCAACTAACATTTGTTATCGAAAAATGATATGAAAAATGACTGTGATGTTCAGTCACTTAATATATCTACTACACAGATTAACTTTGTATATGACAGTTAACATTGGTTGTTATTTGAAACTAGATGGATTAGCTGTGTATATAATAGTAACATTGGTTTTTATTTGAAACTAAACTTGGAATACATATGTGTTGTATATCTACAGACCAAATTTTCTATAATTGTTGAAGTATTTAAATTTGTCTTTTCTCGCCCCTTGTTCTGACCAAGTATTGGGATATTGAATTTTACATGGTTTGGCATTTTCAAATGTCTTGGCATGAGAGATTATGATCTTTATATCTAGAGTCCAAATTTGTTATGGTTGGTTTGAATTGCTACAATTTGCATTCTATGAATTTTCTCTTCTGCTCAATGTATATATATAGAACACTTTCATGCTACATGTGAATTTGTTGTGCTAGCCAAAGGATACAAAGCAATACCTGCAATGACTTCAAGTTGTATTATTGATGATATAATTGTCTGCTAAATGTCAAACAAATTGTCAAAGATTTTAGTGAAGGCTCTGGAATTTCTATTGCTCAACTATATCATTGGTATATAGGATCTTGTATTGAATGGCACTTGTTTCGGCATACCCAAGAAAGTACAATATTATTTTGATCCTATCTAAAAACAGGGACTTACTCTCTAGTATATTTTTGTAGTCTTATTGCGCATGATTGCAGTTGAGCTTTTGGACTTTAGCTCAACAATTGTGACTTCATGTGATAACACACTCGATACATATCCTAGTGATCCTAAACCTCATTAGACAAGACCCCCTTTACCATTGGAAGTTATTCCTCCTCCTCAACCAACCTTGCCTAAAATCGATGATATAGATTTAAATATTGATATGGCTAGTATCTTAGGAAAGGTTAATGTACCTATCCCTCTCAGTATTGATATATTTTTTTTTTTTTAAATACCTTCAACACATTCTCTATTGTGACATTTTGGAGTGTCGCTCCCATAGCAACCATGTCGGAGATGATACCTCTTAACGTCTCTCTTGCCACGTTTTAGATGTCTCTCTTGCCACGTTTTAGACGTCTCTCTTGCCACGTTTTAAATGTCTCTCTTACCACCTTCAAGACGTCGGTCTTGACACATTCAAGACATCTCTCTTGCCATGTTCAAGACGTCTCTCTTACCACATTTAAGACGTCTCTCTTGCCATGTTCAAGACGTCTCTCTTGCCACGTTCAAGACATCGATCTTTCCACGTTCAAGACGTCTCTCTTGCCACGTTTCAGACGTCAGTCTTTCCACGTTCAAGATGTCGGTCTTGCCACCTCCAAGACGTCGCAATAATGAAGAAATATATGTCGTTAGAAAAGAGACGTCATGTGAAACGACATTTGAGGGGGTCCATTGTTTGTCGTTCTCCCGACAATATAAAGTGGCAATTGCGTTGAACACGCCGTCGTAATTTGACCCAAATGTACTAGTGACCCTTACATAATTGATTAAGGAGATCAACTAAGAATCAGGTTCTCAGGCATGTGGGTTGAAGAGGTGGGTTTCCAAGCCTATGGACTAAAGAAGCAGATTGTCAATCCTGTAAGAAACTCTCTCTAGGTGAGAGAGGTTATTGGGGAAGTGATTTTCCTAGAGGGATCCCAATGATAGATATAGTGCTTTGAGAATTCTTGTCTGTCCTATTGTTGAAGATGTGGAAGGGAAGTGGGGAAGTTGAAGGATTTTTAAGAAGAGAAGAGGAATAGTTCCTAGAGTGGGACAGACATGTGGGGAATGAGAGGTTGTAGGTTGTTAGTGTGATTTGTCTCCTGGGATGGAATCCTTCCTATTGACTATGCAACTTCTAGTTGTCTCAGACTAAATTAGGAATCCCTTTACCTGGGTGGAGCTTAGTCCCATATCAAGGGTGAACAAATTTGCAGTGTGGTCTATTAAGGATAGGAGGTTCATGGAAGGTCTGCATGCAGTTAGTGGTCTTCTATAAAAATATAAGTATCGATTATGTGTTCATTTTCATGTTGTGTATTTGTACCTATCTTATATTTACGAGTTTTTTCTGTATATGTTGTATGTATAGGATTATTGTTATTTCCACATTAATCTATGTATTAGAAGAATGTAATAGTATTTTAAGTTTTATATGTATGAAGTTCTGCAATAGTTTCTGTGTGCCACAGCTAGCAGAACCATGGTTGGGTATGTACATTTTTTAATATCATAAACACGAGAAGTTCTCTATGTGGCAGTCCCCAGCCTGGGGTGTGATGCAAGTTTGGTTTCAGAAATTAGAAAGAGTTTTTTACGGAGTAGCATGGCCTGGCCTGGGTGTCTAGGGATGTCACAATATGGTATCAGAGATCCAGTTTTCAACATTGATCCTGGATGGGTTGTGTAAGTGAAATTGAAGCAAAAGTTTCAAAGGGAATTGTTGTCAAAATGGAAAAAATTAGAGTTCAGATCAACATCCGTGACTACCAAGAGGGCATTGAGTGCACCTTGACTGTGTTCAAAATATCAGAAGGTGTATCGGTTTGAGAAATCCAGTAGAGGAAAGAAACCATAGTAACTATGGTTTTGGGACCACAAAGTTAGATTTGGGTCGTCGAATCGGTTCGGGATAAGGAAGATCCCTCATGGTCATCAAATATGGATAAGTAGCATGGTTTTTAACCCCTCAAGTCCTTCAAACTTCATTGCTTCAACAAGTTTTAAGTCTTCGATGAAAAGGAGGTAAAATCCCTGAAGCTCCAAAGTTCTGAAGTGGATCTATGTCGTAGATCACTGGGAGAAGTGCTTGACCATTGGATTTTTCCAAGTACATATCTGAGTCAATAGATCAAGCACATATCAGGAGGTGAGGCATAACGGTGAATATCATATCCAAGCTGTGAAATATGTGCATGAGTGAATGTGAGTTGTATATCTCACAACAGTTTGGAGGTTTGACACTCCAGTAGAAGCGAGTACTTAAGCTGCTAGGAGGGAAATATCCTGAAGTTCTGAACTTTGGAGCTAATATGGACCATTAATGTTGAGAACACATGTCTTCAAATTAGCAAGTATTTATGAATTTGACATTCGGGAGATTCCAGGTGTAGTGTGGAGAAGTTTTTTGGATCCCTGAAGCCCTGAAGCTCTGAAGTCTCATAGTGGTTCTACATCGTAGATCATTTGAGAGAAGGAGGATCGTTGGATTCTGTGAGTGGTTTGACAGTTCAACACTCTAGGGAAATCTTTTTGTGGTTGTACAGAAGGAAGAGTTCCCTGAAGTTTCGAGGTTTGGAACCAATATGGATCATCCCTTAATTGGACACACATGTCCACGGATTAGCTTATTTGAAAGTTCAACATTCGGGAGTATAAAGTATGTGGGTGTAGAATATTTCGAAGCCCAAAGTGTCAAAATCCTAGAATGTCAGAATGATGTAGCCTATTGACATCACCTAAAGTGACGTGGACAAAATTGATGCTTTCCATGTGTCATCGTGTTCCATGCATTTCAAAGACAATTTGTGCCAGCTAGAACATGACATGTGTCACTCGTCAGATTGGGCCACGTGTCCACTCCTTATTTTCTTCCACGTAGCACCCCCCTAGCGCATGGTTTCTGACGAGACTCTAAAATTTTGAAGAATTTGGCATTCGGGGGTATGCGTGTATGTTGTTGCAATAGCTTATGAATCCAGAAGCTCTGGAGCACTAGAGTAGTGATGCTCTGAAGTGTCGCTCTGAGATTTCATGAGTTCAACGTTCAGAGAGAATGTTATATGGAGTTTGTGTAACTTTCAAAGCTTGAAGTTTCAAATTCCTGAAGATCCAAAGTAGTGGATCCTCAAAGCTTCGAAGAAAGTTATGTTCAGAACTTTGCCAGTTCAACATTCAGGGAAAATGAAGGGCGATGAAGGAGAAACCCCTGAAGCCTGAAGTCCCAAATTTTTGAAGTCCAAAGATCTAGATAAGAGCACATCAAATAATCTCTTTTTCATAGCCCTTGGTCCTATGTGACTTTAGTCTAAATAAAATGGGGCTAGTACTCGAATTGATCTGTTCAAAGACATAAGGGGGCTAGAATAAGGAATCTGTGGGGTTCTGAGCTATATAGATCTATGCCTAAATATGTAAAGAAGGCATGTGTAGCTATGAGAGGATCCAAAATGGGTCCTTAATGGGTCCTAGAGCCAATTTGGACCTGAAGAAGAAGAATTGTTGTACAAAGATTACCTTCCAGGCAAGACAATTTTCAAATATCCATAACTTTCTGCTCAAAACTCAGAATTGTGCAAGGGAGGAGTCATTGGAAAAATATTGGATAGTAGAAAATAAATGTTCACCCAGAAGATTGATATGAACAATCGTTTTTTCATAAAATCATAAGAAACAAATCAGATGTATTATTGAACTAGAATGGTTCATAGTTTTCATAAAATTATTGAGTCATGACAAAGTTATGTTGGATGCACATTTTGCAGAGTTAAAAACAAATCGACCATATATGGATTATCACAGAGTGAAAAGGGATGGAAGAGACACATGGGGATTACATTCAAGAATATGAGATCAGATGAATGGATGTCCATTTGGGTATTGAAGGAACAAACTCAGATGGACATGGAGAGGGAAAGGATGAAAACTTGAATATGGAAGAAAACATTAGAAATTTGTAGAAAGATGTCCAAAGTCACAAGGATAATAATAAAAGTATTATGAAATCCATGGACTAGTAGGAAGACTTCAACATGAAGTTAATGAATATCCTGAACATAATTGAAAATAAATTGGATAAGGAGAATGGCTCAAGAAAATCAGGAAGTCATAGGTCTCCTAATGAGAAAGGAAAATCAAGGAGTGATAGAAGACAGAACCATGGCTCCCCAAGGAATTCCAATAGGAGAGCACCCAATAAAACCAGCTCATCCCCTATCAGGAAGCATCAGAAGAGGTCTGGGGTGGATGAACTGCGAGGAGAAATGAACAAAATCAAACCTCCTATATTTGATGGTGAGCAAAAGAAGGATTAAGATGTTGAGACATGGTTGTTAGGAATGAGAAAATATTTTCAATTGCATAATTATTCTTCTCATGCAGAAGGAAAAATTTATATCTAACGTCTCAAAGGAAAGGCATCCATGTGGTGGGATCAGCTTTTGTAGGTGAAACACATCAAAGAGAAAAATGTTACTTGGAAGGAATTCAAGAAGTGTTTTGAAAAGAAATACTTGACTAAGAGATATTATGACAATAAAATGAAGGAGTTCTTTGAAATCAATCTTGGAAATATGACCATTGATAAGTATGAAAGAAGGTTTTTAGAACTATCGAATTATGTCTCCTTCATCAAGGATGAAATCATTAATATTTAGAGGTATCCGAGTGGGATTCCATATTTCATTAGTGAAAAAATTCAATATGATGATCCCAAGACATTGAAAGAGACCATAAGGCGAGATAAATGCGTACATGATCAACAGAAAGGGAATCCAAATTTCCAAAAATCTTGGGAAGACAAGAAGAAGTTCAAGATGGAACAAAGGAAGAAGGGGAATAAACCACATTTCTTTAGAAATAGTCCTCAGGGACATCCATCGTCCAGAGAGCCCAGAGTGATTGAGACAAGTGGGAAAAGGCCAAGGCAACCACCCATTCAATGTTGGGGTTGTAAAGGAGATCATTTGTATAGATATTGTCCTCACAGAACTGACAAAGTGATATTTTGTCACATTTTACAACAAGAAGAAACAAAGGAGGACATGGGAAAAAATGTATCAGGGATCTATGCAACCCTGGACAACAAGCAAGAAGAATTTCAATCACACATGATTGAAGTGGAAGGTATGATCAACAAGAAAACCATTGCAATTTTAATTGATTCGAGAGTTAGTCATAGTTATATAGATCTTAAGGTGGTGGAAACATTTCATTTTCCAAGAATCCAGCATGAGAAATATTGGTTGGTGCAGCTATCTACCGGAGCCAAAAAAAGGTTAATGGGTTGGTAAAGTCATTTCCAATGGAAATGAATGGACTGAACATCGATACATATTTGAACATATTTCCTATAGGTTTCTGTGATTGTCTAATTTTGATGGATTGGTTGGACCAACAACATGATGTATTAGACTGTCATAGAAATCCATTTACTTGCCTGGATGAGGAAAGGAATCCGAGGACAATTCAAGGAATTCCCAAGGCAATAGTTGTCATAGAAATATTAGCAATGCAACTGAAGAAGTGTTACAGAAAGGGTTTTCAAATATTTTCATCCCATATGGAAGAAACACCTAAGGATAAGATGTCAAATATTAAAAATTATGAAGTCCTAAAGGATTTTGAGGATGTGTTTAAATAAATACAAGGATTACCTCCTAAAAGAGATATTTATTTCTCTATAAATCTGATGCCTAGAGCAGCTGTAGTATCCAAGACTCCTTACAGTATGAGTACTCCAGAAATGAAGGAGTTGCAATTGCAGATTGAAGAGATTATGAATAAGGGGTATATACGCCCAAGTGTGTCACCTTGGGGTGCCCCAGTTGTATTTGTGAAGAAGAAGGATGGAAATTTGAGACTTTGTATTGACTTCAAGAAGTTGAACAAAGTAACTTTAAAGGATAAGTATCCTTTACCAAGGATTGATGACCTCTTTGATCAGTTCAAGAATGCAAAAATATTCTCAAAGATGAATATCAGATAAGGTTATCATTAGGTAAGAATTAAAGATGAATACATTAGCAAGACTTCTTTCTGAACAAGGTATCTCCATTATGAATTCACAGTGGTGCCATTTGGGTTATCAAATGCACCAATTGTTTTATGTGTTTAATGAATGGCATTTTCAGAGAATACCAGGATAAGTTTGTCATTGTCTTCTTGGATGACATTCTTATATATTCCAAGTCAGAGGAATACCATGAAAAGCATTTGAGGTTGGTACTATAGGTATCAAGGGAGCATCAATTGTATGACAAATTGAGAAAATTCTCATTTTTTCAGAAGCAAATCCATTATCAGAGACATATCATGTCAGAAGAATGGATAGTAGTGGATGTGGAAGTGATTGAGGCCATTAGAGGATTGTCAACACCTAATAATGTGACAAAAGTCATATCCTTCATGGGCCTTGTAGGCTACTACAAAATATTTATTGCAGGATTATCAAATATTTCACACCCAATTACTTCCTTTCAAAATAAGGGAGTGAATTCCCAGTGGTCATTAGAGTGTGAAAAGAGCTTCCAACACTTGAAGCAATTATTAACCAGTGCTCCAATTCTAAGGATTGAAAATCCAAATGAATACTTCATTGTATGTACATATGCATGTAAAGAAGGGCTTGGTGGAGTCCTTAGTCAGAATGTTTATGTTCTATGTTATGAATCAAGGAACTTGAAGGAGCATGGAAGACACTATGCCACTCATGATTTGTAGTTGGTAGCCATAGTGCATGCCTTGAAGAAGAAGAGACACTACCTCATGGGAAAAAAGTTTGAGCTGAGGAAAGACCATCATGGTATGAAATATTTATTTGATCAACCAAATTTAAATGTCAGGCATAGTAGATGGTTGGAATTTCTCAGTGAGTATGACTTTGGTATAAATCATATCAAAGGGAAAGAGAACAATGTGGTTTATGCACTCAGCAAGAGAGTGTATGAATTGCATGCTATAACCATCAACATGTGTCAATATGTTTTGAAGGGAGGAATATTAGAAGCTGGAAAATCAGATTTGCATTACAAGGAATTAGTGGAAAAAGTACAGCAAGGTAATTTGCGGTATAAAATTGAAGATTACAAGATGGGAATTGATGAAATTCTCATGTAAAAAAATAGGATTTATGTACCCAATTATTAGGAATTGAAAACTCTAATACTGAGGGAAATGCATGATGTTCCTTATTCTAGGCACCCAGGGTATTAGAAAACTATTACAATTGTCAAGAGCCAATATTATTGTCCAAGCATGAAGAAATAAATTGTTGAGTACATTACCAAATGTTGGGAGTGTCTAAGGGTCAAGGCTGAGCATAGGCACCCAGTTGGTTTGTTGCATCCACTACCCATTCCTGAGTGTAAGTGGGAAGTAGTGACAATGGATTTCATCACCAAGATGGCTAGAACAAAAAAGCAACATGACTCTATCATGGTAGTGGTGGGCAAGCTTACTAAAGCTGCCCATTTCATTCAAATGAATCTCACTCACAAGGAAACTGATGTTGTTGATATTTATATGAGGGAAGTATCTCGATTGCATGGTATACCCAAGACAATTTTTTCTGACAGAGACCCAAAGTTTACCTCAAAGTTCTGGAAAGATTTGTTTAAAATGTTGGAGTTACTTCACACACACCTAGGATTTATTTTTCCTAAGGTTTTTCCTTGTTTATTAATCAAAATTAGTCATTATCCAGTCTCCTATATTTTAGGGGAGAATATTCCATCTGGAGAACATTCTCTTTCAATTGACACTTCAGTTTGACTAATTGAGTTGATTTTTGATGTTGCATTGGTTTTGTCACCATGCAACATTGGGATAATCACCATGCTGATTCGAAATTGCCTTGGTATCATCACCATACTATCACATTACCCATGATTCCTTGAGTTAACTCCTCACTACTCTTTGTTCAGTCAGTTAACTGAAGACTATTTGACTAGTTAACTCAACTAGGTGCAAGTTCACTCCCGTAACTACCTGAGAGACTATACTAGGTGGAAATTCACTCTCGTAACTGCTAGTGTGTGTCCAGATCACTCTAGACCACCACTATGGCACATTGGTTCTCCTCCAGTGCGCACTCATTGAGTTATACAGAGTATATCATGTGTAAATTATTCATTATTCACAACAGTTAATGAGAATGATTTCATTCTTTCTCTCCTTCTTCTTCTTTCTCAAATTCTCTCTGCAAATGTGTTTATTATTGTTTAGCTAGATCTATTATGTGTAGTTTCAACACATTTAAATGGTATCAAATTAGATGGACTTCTAAGCAAAAGTTATACCAAAAAAATTTGCAAGTACAACATATTGAAGACAACGGAAAGATGGATTTCGAAAAAGAATTCATTCTTACACCTTACAACTATTTTGCATGGAAGGCGAAAATAGCCATTCATCTCTGAAGCAGGGTTGTACAGGTTAACCTTGAATACAGATACATAACCAACATTAGCCATAGAAAAATCCAAGTACTTAAATCACATGGATGAGGCACTCGGAACAATTTGCAGTCTTATTTCTCCCAATCTCCATTTTCATATATCTTCTTGTAAGACTCCTAATGAATCCTTGACCACCTTGGAAGGGATATTTGGAAAATAGGATGAGATTAGGGGACACATTATGGAGGTGGAGTTGCTCACATTGGATCCATAAATCTTCGATAATATCCAATATTTCTTTACAAAATTCAAGGATTTACTGTTGCAACTCAAAGCTTGCAAGGTTGAGAAATCAACGGAGGAGAAACAAATGGTTCTCACCATTCTATCCAATCTTGGTCCTGAATTCTTTGTATTCATATCCACATTCCATACTGTCATATTCACCTCTAGAGCCACCTTGAAGATGCCTTCTCTTGAGGAATTTATCGAATCCCTGCCACAAGAGAAAACCAAGCTCCTCAACATGGGCACAATCAAAGGCCCAAGGGTGCATGCACTCACTGTGCATGATGATAGCAAAAAATATCAGAAATCTAAAGGTAAATATAAACAAAAATCTCATGCACATCCGAAGAAGGAAGGGTACACAAAACCCTTCATCAATGCCTCCGAATCCAAAGCGGAAAAAGGAAGAAAAGGGGAGAAATGCTCATACTGTCACAAAGGATTCCATTAAAAATATGCATGCATGTAAAAAAAAATAGATCTGATGTCTCAAATACTTCAACAAAACAACCTTGAATATCACATCCTTGAGGGTGCAAAGAAGAAGAAGCTAGAATATCCAAATTCCAAGAAAGTCAATTATATCCATGCCTTGATTGCAATCAACTCCTCTCTCGATGCTTGGATCGTAGATTCAGGAGCATCACATCACATTGATTCCTCAGAAGTAGTCTATTCTTTATTGGATGCATGCAAAGGTCCTCCTATTCTGATGGGGGACAAATCTTCTGTTAAATTCACCAGCAAAGGAAGGATTGAACTCACCATTGAAGCTTCAAGAATGTGTTGCACGTTCCCAAACTTTTTGTCAACCTTATCTCCATGTATTAGATGACGAATTCTATCACTGGAAAGAAACTCATATTCACACCAAATTCCATGGACATGTACGACATGCAAAACAACTCTAGGGTTGCTACCAATGAGGTAAATCATCAGTCTAGATTGTATACATTTTATGAATTCATTGAACCTAATTCTTCTTTACTGCTTACTCATGCTGATGAAAGTAGTAGGATATGGCACAAAAGGTTTGGACATTTGAATTTCAGATACCTACAACAACTTAGAAAGCACATATTATTTGATGGTCTACTAGACATCCATTTCTTCAAGGGAGTATGTGAGAGATGTGTTCTTGGAAAACACCCTCAAGATAAATTCAACAAAGGAAAGTCTCAACAAGCTTCTGCACCTTTAGATATGATTCACAATGACATTATGGGTCCCTTTCCACATCCATCCATCAACAAAGTGAGGTTTTTTCTCATTTTTGTTGATGATTTCTCACGCTTTACTTGGATCTACTTTCTCAGGCAAAAATCTAAGGTCTTTCAACACCTCAAATATTTCAAAGCCCTGGTTGAGACACATTCTGGAAATAAGATACAAGTCCTTCGAATTGATAATGGGGGAGAGTGTGTGAATCATGAGATCCAAAATATTTTCCATGAGGCATGGATTCAGTTGCAATATACAGTTCCCTATACTCTGCAACAAAACGAAGTTGCTGAGCGGAAAAAATGATCTCTAAAGGAGATGGCATCTTGCATGTTGCATGAAAAGTCTCTACCACATAGACTATGGGTCGAAGAACTTAACTATGAAACATACATACAAAACAAATCTCCCCATAGATCTGTCAAGGATAAGACCCCCTACGAGGCTTGGAGTGGCCTCAAACTGAAAGTGATCCATTTTTGCATTTTCAATTCACGTGCATGGGCCAGGACTCCCTATGAAAAGAGGAAGGCACTTGATCCAAAGAGAACTAAGTGAATTTTTGTTGGATACCCTGACAATGTGAAGGGATATCGAATTATTGACCTTTCTTTGGACTATCTCATCATTGAGCATAGTGTCTAATTCTAGGAAAGTTTCTCGCATGTACCTCAACAATCGCATGTAGACACCTTCACACCTCCACCTATCTGAGATGATGAGCATGCACATGCTGACTCTTATTTAGATGATATTTATGATTCATAGGAGTCAGATGATTCAGATTTGAGTTAGTACAGTCAGATGCCAAGTCAGAGCATCTGGATGCAGTTGTAGAGCCAGAGCAGAGGTCCAAGTGGGAATAGACTACTCTTCAAGATGCATGGGATCTTGTTAGTGATCCAACTGATAATAGGAGGAATCGATTTGATTTCAAGGAGCCTCCTATTGCACTCACTTCCACTAAACCATTTCCCTCCAGGAATATTTTCTTGGTTAAGTCTTCAGATCCACAGTCTTATGGAGAGGTTGTTGGAAATCCCTTTTGGGAATCCGCCATGCAGGAGGACTACAAATCCCTCCTCGAGAACCATACTTGGGATCTGGTTCCCCTTTCTTCTAGGAGGAAACTTATCATATGCAGATGGAAAAATCAATAGATACAAAGCCAGTCTTGTCGCCAAAGGATTTTAGTAGGTGCACGGTATTGACTATGATGAGATCTTTGCTCTAGTAGAGAAAACGGATTCCATACGATTAGCACTTTCCATTGTGGTAGCCAAGGGATGGTAAGTCCATCAGATGGACATAAAGAATGCATTTCTTCATGGTGATATCTCTGAGGATATCTACATGGAGCAAACCCAGGGGTTTATGCAGGACTCATATTTGGTTTGTCAACTAAAGAAATCCCTCTATGGCCTCAAGCAGGCTCCGAGGGCATGGTATGCCAATATGGATTCCTATCTGTTGTTATAGTGTTAGAAAAATAGGACCGCAGAGCAATAAAATAAAACAAATGCAGAAACAAAAACACAGAAGACACACAATACAAGAGAGACACAGATTTACGTAGTTCACCCAGTGTGGGCTACGTCCACCAGAGAAATTTCCAGGTCCTTCCTTTATTATTATCCAGCAAATGAAGGGATACAACCTACAGCAAAACCCGATGTAACTTCCTCTTCTTTCTCTCACAGTAAACTCTCTCAGAATACAATATTCACCCTCGTACATAGCCGCAATACATTTCCCTCATAAAATAGGGTTGCCTTCTAGGGAAAAATCCCTAACATAATCTCTACCATTAGATCTGCGACCTTATAATGAACGGTCCAGATTTACAATGAAATTACAATATACTTTTATAAGGCAATTTTTTCTTCGGGGGCTTCGCCCCCAAACCCCCATCAAGGGATGCTGCCCTCGAACCCCCGCTGGGGGCCTGCTTGCCCCCAGACCCTCCAGCCGGGGGGATAGGCCCCCCAGACCCCGCAGAGGGGGTACCCCCCCTCTGCACTCCCCTGCATGGAAGAGTGTACATACTTCTGGGGTGTAAATACTTCATGGGGTATAAACACGGCTGAAAGCAAGGACCTTTGCATCAGGAAGA
>JASDQU011404128.1:3696-42872 GCA_032191745.1 Picea mariana
AGCTTCCATGAGCTTCTCTATGGAAAAAACACCTGTAAAAGTCCTCAAAAGCCTCTGAAACCTGTCCCAATGTGTTCAGAGCATAACAATTAGCCAAAAATGACTATTCAGTCACAGAAAACAAACTTGGACTCACCAAAACATGACCTCAATCAATGAGGGCTTCAAGCTCCCTAAAGCTTCTTGAAACTTCAATGGTTAAAAACCTACAAAATAAGTCTTCAAATGGCTTTGAAAACAGTGCCAATGGATTCAGAATGTCTAAAAACCCCTAGCTGGGCTTTTATGACACCTCATTTGGCCAAAAACTGAAGAAGATAGGCCTCCTGCCATTCTCTTCCTTCAAGCTTGCCGTCTCTGGTTCGCCAAAACGCACCTCTTGTACGTTGAACCCAGAACACGCTCCAAAACGTGTGCTTAAACCCAACACACGTGCACAACCACAAAACTGTCCAAACTGTAGGACGGTTAACGAATTTTTTGCCCCCAACCGCAAACCGTTGGGCATATGGGCACCATACGACCTCGTTCCCTGCACAAAAGGGGCTAGTTTCCAAGATTGAACCTTGGTGTGACAAGTGGCGGTGTATGGTTTATATAACCGTTTAAAAACCAAAACGTAAACCAATTCCTGCGTGCGCTCCGTATGAGGTCACATGGCAACACATATAAAATCGAGGCTAACATTTGTAATTAAAACGCACGTGTATGTTATGGGGTATGGTCACATGTTAACACAACAGGACCATGGGTCGCGGCTAAGCCCCGGCCCGAACCCCTGCCATATACAACATAACATAAACTTAAATAGTTTATAGCTCGTATACATAACAAGGAACACCGTGTGGGCTAGTGGTAGCCCACACTCTACCAAAGCGCAGAACCATAAGGGAGGTCCGGGGTTCGACCCCCACGGACTCCATAAAATTTTGAATAACAAACCATTGCCAATAACCGGGTGCCACGTGGTAGCCCATGATTGGGCCACGTGGCACCAAAATGCTTGTCAAAATAATGCCACATGTCGTCAAATGATTTGTCCAACTGTCAACCAATCTGAAACTGCCACATCACCTCTGCCACATCAGCGTATGACCTCTGCCATGTTAGCATCCGTACGGACTGTACGGACTGCACAGTCAGCGTCCTTTTTTTTTACCTGTTTGGCGATTCGAATAGATCATGATATCTCTCGCTCCTGACGTCCATTTGAACCCAAACGAGTTGCATTGGGTTCATGACGACGAGGGCTACGCTCTCGTTCATTTTGAGGAAATTTCGAGAATGTTGATTTTTGAGCTAAAATGTGACCCTGGTCCAGATTTTGATCACGCCTTCCCACTAAAAGGATTTTGGACCCACATAAGCTTATGATTATCTGTCTGAGATTCAATACTCTTCTTCTTTCAAGTTCTATCAACTGATTCTACTTGAAAAGTCTTTTTGATAATCACCTGGATACTTTGACATGCCTTGTACTGCAACTGACTATGTCCTTCAACCACTGTTCTCTGGCTGCTGCTGACCCACTGTTCTCTCTGTGCTTGGAAGACTACCAACCTTCCCACTGAGAATCAAGTCCCTCTTGTGAACTCTTTGGCATCAACACAATCTTCTCTCCAATGGCTGCAAAAACTTTCTTGCGACATCTTGTCACAAGCCAAGAAAACCATCAATCTTGAAAACAAATTTATACAAGACTTAAAATGATGCCAACAAAGTCTTTTAACTCTTCAAGAAAACTGTCGCATCTTGTACTTCATCAAAGCACATGGCGTTTTCTTGTATCTCGATGTACTCAAAATCAACTTACAACCCAACAAACACCATCGACTAAACACAAGTCGAAAAACATGATCGACACAACATAGTCTCCAAGACAACATCGACACCAGTCGAGACTCATTTGAAACATATCAACCTTCTCAAAATGACAATTCGACATTCATGATACACAATCATGTTTTAATCATGAGCCATTCATGATAAACTATCACCAGGTTCACTGCTTACACATACACAAAAACAAATGCATGTGCATGACTTTTCAACTCTCCTTCCAGTACAAACATAAGTACATAAACTCGAAATATGTGGGTACATAAGTGCTGAATATGAAAAAGATATATGGCAGTAACAAGTGAACATCATATCCCACTTTTACATCCTCCTGGCGAAGTTGTGCAACAACAAAAATGCCTTAAAAAAGAATTGCATTCACATGCAACTTGCATCATACAAGTTGATAAACTGCTGCAACTTATCATACTCTCAACATAAATGCACACATAAGATTGAAAAGTGCATTTACAACAGAAAATGCAAGCCTTACTTGCTCAAGAAATCCAACCATTTCTTACCAAGCCAACTCAACGGTGACTTTTTCTGCTGAAAATCGTCCTCTTGTGAATCATCTTGACACACATCGATAATGGAATCTCCTCTTCCATTCTTACCAATCTCTTTATCCATCTACTTCTTATGTTGTGAATGAGTGGTTGGATGCAATGTCCAACATTGGTCAATGAAATAACCCCGCTTCTGACAATGAGTGCAAATCTTTTGCATCCTCTTTTCACGTTGTCTTTGCTTATAAAGTTTCCTGAAAGTGGTCATGCTTTTCCAACATTTTGAAACATGATGGTTATATAAACCACAATATGTACATGGATTTTTTCTTCCATTTTTACATACAAATTTATCATGCTTAACATAATCAAAAGCAACTGAATGTTAAGCAGAATTATACCTTGAACATTCACCTTTATCGCCTCTTTGAGGAGGTGATTTTGAAGAGTTACAAGCTCTCCTTTGAAGACCAACAACAGTGTTCTTGTCCTCATCGCTGTCACAACTCTTTCGTTTCACACATTTTCATTCATCTTGAACACAAGCCTTGCATGCTGGAAGGATTGAACTTGCAACAAAAGTTCTTGAACTTTCACCTTTATAGCCTTCTTGAGGAGGTGAACTTGAAACAAAATTTATTCTTGGAACTTTTTCCCTTGTCTCCTCAACTTTGGAATTTGCTCCATTTCTTCGTTCATATCCAAGACCAAAATACTTAGGTCTCTTTTCAACAACAATAGGCTCAACAATGCATTGTGCATGCTTGCCCAAACCTCTACCTTCATAGCCCATTTTTAACAATAACTTGGACCCTATTCCTCTTGTGTGATTTTCAAAAACACCAAAACATTCATCTTGTGAGGAATTTGAAGATAAAATAACATTACATACCTTATGTTCATGCATGTACTTGGTAAGGGTTTCCTTTGTCTCATGGAGTTGATTCTCCATCTCATGCAACTTTTCAAGAAGCTGGTCTTTCTCCTTCTTCATGGCCATCAACTGCTCTTCAAGGGCAATGATCTCCTTTCTATCTTCACACATCTCTTTCATCAAATCTCTCATGGTTAGAATCTCTTTCAACATCTCTTTGTCAAAGAACTTAGATAATGAATATGTATGAGAACTATCAATGTTTGAAGCTTCCTTGATCCTTGCAAGATATCAAACTTCAACACAAAACTTGCACAAATACCAATAGCTAAATCTCAAGATATCAATAGAAAATACATGAGCAAAAAAAACTAAGATTTGATACCACCTGGTCTGAAAATAGAAGGCTGACTTATAATGCTATGCAAGCACCCTCTACTTCATAAAAATAAACTTTACAGGACCTTGCTCCATGTGTTAAAATATGCAAGATAAAATTATGTGCCAAGTTTATGCATCTTCTTTTAAATGTTTATGTGTGAGGGCTTTGTAAGATTAAATAAGTTGTTTTCATAAATACAACAACAAATAATTACTTGCAGCAAATAATAACCAGCAAACACTCACAACAAGAAAAACATGATAAAGGAGTTCACCCCTCTCCGGGCTACATCTCCTTGAGCCTCCTTCAATGGACTTGGCTCTCTGGGATTAATTTGTCAAAAATTATTTTACAAGCTGCTGCTCAACTCCAATGGAAAAAAAAAATGTACCATTGGGACCAGAATACATAAAAACCCCAAAAATGACTAATAAAACTCTGAAAACGGATCATGGCTCATCCAGGCATGACCTCTTCTACATGTGGCCTTAAGTTTCCATGAGCTTCTCTATGGAAAAAACACCTATAAAAGTCCTCAAAAGCCCTTGAAACCTATCCCAATGTGTTCAGAGCATAACAACTAGCCAAAAATGACTATTCAGTCACAGAAAACAAATTTGGATTCACCAAAACATGACCTCAATCAATGAGGGCTTCAAGCTCCCTAAAGCTTCTTGAAACTTTAGTGGTTAAAAACCTACAAAAGAAGTCTTCAAATGGATGTGAAAATAGTGCCAATGGATTCAGAACGTCCAAAAACCCATAGCTGGGCTTTTACGACACGTCATTTGGCCAAAAAATGAAGAAGATAGGCCTCCTTCCATTCTCTTCCTTCAAGCTTGCTGTCTCTGGTTTGCCAAAACGCACCTCCTGTACGTTGAACCGAGAACATGCTCCAAAACGCATGCTTAAACCCAACACACACGCACAACCGCAAAACTATCCAAACTATAGGATGGTTAACGAATTTTTGGCCCCCAACGACAAACCGTTGGGCATATGGGCACCATACGACCTCGTTCCCCACACAAAAGGGGCTAGGTTCCAAGATTGAACCTGGGCGTGACAAGTGGCAGTGTATGGTTTATATAACTGTTTAAAAACCAAAACGTAAACCAATTCCCGCGCGTGCTCCGTATGAGGTCACATGGCAACACATATAAAATTGGGGCTAACATTTGTAATTAAAACCCGCGCGTATGTTATGGGGTATGGTCACATGTTAACACAACAGGACCACGGGTCGCGGCTAAGCCCCGACTCGACCCCCCGCCATATACAACATAACATAAACTTAAATAGTTTATAGCCTGTATACATAACAAGGAACACCGTGTGGGCTAGTGGTAGCCCACACTCTACCAAAGCGCGGAACCATAGGGGAGGTCCGAGGTTCAAATTCCACGGACTCCATAAAATTTTGAATAACAAACCATTGCCAATAACCAGGTGCCACGTGGCAGCCCATGATTGGGCCATGTGGCACCAAAACACTTGCCAAAATAATGCCATGTGTCATCAAATGATTCATCCAACTGTCAGCCAATCTAAAACTGCCACATCACCTCTGCCACGTCAGTGTATGACCTCTGCCATGTCAGCATCCATACGGATTGTACGGACTGCATAGTCAGCGTCCCTTTTTTTTACCTGTTTGGCGATTCGAACGGATCACGATATCTCTCACTCCCGACATCTGTTTGAACCCAAACGAGTTGCGTTGGGTTCGTGACGATGAGGGATACGCTCTCGTTTGTTTTGAGGCAATTCCAAGAACGTTTATTTTTGAGCTAAAATTTGACCCCTGGTCCAGATTTTGATCATTGACAGAGATGATAAGAAATTGGTCTTTGAAAGAACCACGAAGAGTAAAAGTGGAACATTGTGGTCTACCATTGATACAAGGAACATGTTTCCTTCTAGATTATCATCCATTCATAAAGTTACAAAGGATTCATTGGATTTTTCAAATGTCAATATGGAGGAAGAAAACGCTTGGTCGAAAGAGAATTAAAGAATTATAAGAAACTCTCATGCCTGCACCTATTTTTGCTTCCCCCGTTGCCATGATTTGGCCCGAGAAGTTTTTTCAAGAAACCCCAGAGTCAAGTGTTAGAGTCAAGGGAATTTCAAATTGAATTATTTCCACTCAACATTTTATCAAAGAGAATATTAAGAAAAGGATGTCATTGATTTTATAGTTATAGGATATGGAAAAAAGATTTTCCTCTCTCAGTCCAAGAATTCAAAACACCAGGGAATATGTGAATACATATATGCAAAATGATGAATGTTTTTATACATATGGAGTTGTGATGTTTGTAGTAAAGGTTTTGATGATGAATGAGCAAATGAGAAAGCAAGAATATTTACCTTCCCCGAGCCACATAAAACAACTAAAGGCCTGTTGGATTGAAAGAATCAATATATTGAAGGGATCCACTCAATTAATTGATTTTTCAAGAAGGAAGATGGAAGAATACTAAAAAAATCTTGATTTAGATATCGCTGACACCACTATTGAAGTCTCAGACTCTGAGTTTATCTCAAATTCAATTCTCATGACTCGACAACAATTTGAAGAGAAATTTGAAGAATTAAAAAGGGCATGAGATGAAAAGTTTGATACTATGATTGAATTCACACATGATGATATTGACAGCTGGCTTGTTGAGTATACCAATAAAAATGAAGATATTGAGAATACTTTGCAAAATTGATCTACTGATCATAGAGAAACTGAAAAGGAGTTGTTTAATATTAAAGTAAAACAATAAGTGATCATTTCTCCATTAAGTAATTATATTCAAGAGTGGTTTAACAACTCAATTTCCAAGATTTTCAAAATACCAACAAAATAAGTTACAACCAAAAATTGAACCGCAACAAGTAAGGGTACACAAGTATAACCAAATCTTGATAATATTCCTCTTTATCTTATTTCCACATTCTTTTGTTCAAGATCCAACCACGTTCCTCTTTCTACTTCATACTTTCTTGTACATGTTTTCTTTATGGTTTGCAGGAGCCCCAATCCCAGTCCATTGGATAAACGCCTTTATTTCAATGCACTGTAATAAACATTATTATTTTTGAGAAATCCTAGAGAACTAATTCAGAATCAATTTTGACTATATTTTATAACTTTGAGTTATGAGTATAAAGTATTTTAAATTGGTCTATCATAATCTTCTTTTGAGCTCTATAAATATTACTCTTTGAAAGTTCTCTCTTGCTAATGGACCATCTTATTTTATTTTGAATGTGATCAAAATATTTATTTCTACTATGATGGATGCGAGGATGTATTTATTTTCTGTAATGTGTGATGTATGAGATTCCTGGTCCACTTTTTAGGAATTCTCTTTTATAAATATTCTTTTACTTTTCAACATTTTAATTTTTATTGAGCATTAAAGATTGGACTATATTATGGTCCCATATTATTCTTGATTTTGAAATTACAAAGAATATCATAAGACAATGAGAAGTACCACGTATTTAAAAACGCAGGAGGGTTCATATCCTCGCGAGGTTTCCATTTCGGTCCTGACAGATTCAAACGTCAACAAGAAGGCCGGTTAAGGGATTAAATTTTTTTCCATAATGGTGTACGAATTTCTTGTAATATCCTGTGATACCTAGGAAACCCCTTAAGTGCTTTAAGGTCATGGGTCATGGCCAATCCTACATAACTTGTATCTTTTGGGGTCCACTTTTACCCCTTCTCTACCCACAATGTGTCCCAAGTATTCCACTTCACTTGCTCCAAATGAGCATTTGGTATTTTTGACAAACAACTGGTTGTCTTGTAGAAAGTGAAGGAATTTCTCCACATGGAGAAGGTGGCTATCCCAAGTGAACTGTAAATGAGAATGTCATCAAAGAAAACCAGGACAAACTTCTGAAGGTAAGGTTTCAATATTTTGTCCATGAAAATTTGGAAGGTGGATGGGGAATTGCAAAGGACAAAATGCATGACCAAGAATTCACAATGTCCTTCATGAGTTTTGAAAAAAGTCTTTAGAATATCTTCCTCCTTCATCTCAATCTGGTGATAGATGGAGTGAAAATCTAATTTAGTGAAGACACAAGAACCATGTAGTTCATACAACAGATCATCAATGATAGGAATGGGAAACATATCTTTGATGGTCAGTTTATTCTGGGAACGAAAATCAGGACACATGCGCCAAGTAAATTATTTCTTTAATACCATCACCATGAGGAAGAATATGGTTTGGTACTAGGGAGAATTACCCCCGCCTCCAATAATTCTTGTACCATATTTTCTATTTAATTTTTTTTAGCAAATGGATACATGTAGGGACGTACATTGGGGGGTTGAATACCATGAAGGAGAGGGATGCTATGATCATGATCACCTTCGAAGGGAGGTAATTCTGTGGGAACCTCAAATACCTTGGGGTACTTGTCCAAGATTAGTTTTAGGCTAGGAGGAACTACTGAGAGGCCAGATCAGTGACCTAGATGGCATGAAATTGAGTAATCACCCCATGACATCCTTTTTTCAAAATTTTTCCATCCTGTGAGAGATGATGATTTCAGGGGAGCCTGCTTGGAGACCTCAGAGGGTATAGGTGTGAACCTCTTAGGTGAAGCTCATATATAATTCTTGATAATCCATTGTGATTGGTCCTAGAATGTAAAGCCATTCCGCGCCCAATACAATATCACATCCACCAATGGAAGTAGGGAACATGTGGGTTTTCATATGATGATCACCCATTTGTAGTTTGACATTCTCATAGTGCCCCCCACACTTCATTGTACCACCATTATCAATGATGATTTGAAAATTAAAAACATGGTAGACAAAAAAAAGGATCTCCTCAGCAAGCCCATGGTGAATGAAATTATGGGTGCTACCACTATCAATCAACACCACAACCGACCTATGTTTTATGTATCCATTGATCTTCAATGTCTGTGGGGCCGAAATACCTGAGATGCCATGAAGAGATATGACAAGTTCCTCTAGTTCCACAGGGGTTGCAACATAATATTTGACGTGAACACATGGTTGAGAATCCTTTGGGTCACGAGTCTCATTTGATGGTATTTATTCATAGGAAGAAGAAGTTGATGCATCAATCTGGAAGAATATTTTTTCCCTACATTTATGTCCCAATGAGTACTTTTCATCACAGTAATAGAAAAGTCCTTGATTGTGACGCTCTTCCATTTCTATGGGAGAGACCTTTTGTACCTTCAAGGTTTGTGTTAGAGCTGGGTTAGCCCCATGGAGAGGAAATTTGGGGAATGTATCCTTCGAGGGTGGATCTTGAAGGATGGTTTCTAATTCAAGTGCTAAGTGGAATGCCTGCAACTAGGTAGTAGGATGATGCATGCTCACATGAGACCTGATGGCTTCCTTTAAGTCATTGATAAAACATTTAAGGTAAAATTCATCACATAATGTAACGATCCCCTCGACTAACCTGAGGCCGGGGTACGCCACTCCGGAGAAACCACTCATGCTCTGACACCAGTTAGTGACATTTCCAGCCATCAGGTCGGAACATGCTACTCTAGGGAACATATTTCATTTCCATATTGTGGAACATACAATAGCATACCCAGTAGTCAACTGAGTAATGCCACCTAAATCTACTCTGATTAGACTGCATGCAACTAAAATATATACATACAACACACTCGCGGAAGCTTTACATCTAACATATACAAACAATTACTTTATGTAACATACGAATTTTATATTACAAATAACAGTAATTACCGATATGCATCATTTATAGGAAATTACCCATAAGCACACAAACAATCATAGTCACATATATGATGAAATCATAACATGGGCATGTAAATAACAAAACAACATATCAATATATCAAACAATTGGAACTTATCTTAGAAAGGCTGTCACAAACTGCTTACAGACCGTCAACGAACCTCCCTGCCATAGACTACACTGTTCATCACTCTCAACAGTGAATCACCCCCGAGCTGGGACTGAACTCCACCTAGGGTAAAGGGATTCCTATCCAGGCTAAGGCTCATGGACAACAGGAAAGACTCCGTCTCAGGTGATCACTCAACTAACAGCCTACAACCTCTCATTCCCCACATGCCTGTCACACCCAAGGAAGTGTGCCCCTTCTCTACTCAACAGTCCCTCAGCTACCCCACTTCCCTTCCAGGGCTTCAGCAACAGGCCAGACCGGAAGTCTCAGAGAACTGTAGCTATAGTTTAGCACCTATGGTTATAATACATGGAAAACAGAAAAGACTCCATCTCAAATGCTCACTCAACTAACAACCTACAACCTCTCATTCCGCACATGCCTGTCCCACCCAAGGAGGTGTGCCCCTTCTCTGCTCAACAGTCCCTCGGCTGCCCCACTTCCCTTCCAGGGCTTCAACAATAGGCCGAATCAAAAGTCTCAGAGCGATGTAGCTGCAGTTTAGCACCTACAGAAATCAATCCCCAACAATTCTCTTGCTTAGAGAACTGCTCACGTGCCTGCCAACCCGCTTCTTCAATCCCGCTCCAAGATAACCAGGTACACCCACCAAAAGGGACGGGGAAACAGGTTTCAGAAAGGTGAAATGGCTGTCTCAAGGATAACAAAATGTATGAGTGAAATGGTCATGGAGTCATTGAATGGATAACTGAGTGTGTTTTGGAATCACTGTGAACTCTTTGTAAAAAACGATGGTCATCCTGATGGTTTTCCCTTCCCCCTTCTGCTCATAAAATATCTGTGTGAGAGAGAAGCACCCTAAGCTAAGTTTCCCCATGATATGAATGCATGTCCCCAACTTGACACTTGTCATATCGAAAGTTACTTTTCTCCACTTGTCCTCCACTTTAGAACATAGGATAAAGTTATCCATACTTTATGTTTTGGGAAATATTAATATAATATTCCCTTGACTTTTGGCCCTCCCTTTCCCAAACTAGTGAAGTTCAGTCCCCCATCTCTTTTATTGTGGTTGGTCTACGTGCAGTGATGTATTTTATATTAATCATGAGTCATGTACAAAGTAAGCGCATTGGCCCTTTAACATCTAGGCGCACTGGCCTAATTCCAAGACATAAGCATTCCGACTTATAACAATGGATCACCAACCTATAATGCATATTATATACACAAAGGTTCGTTGACCTTAATATTGTGCGCACTTAGTTACTGAACGCTGTATCCTCTGCCTCTAAGGTTGTGCACACCTTAATTACTACGCGTGGTATTTAGAAATGTGGACATTACATCCCTTTACTGCGCAGTATATGTGCGCACCATGCCATGAAAGGTGTATTACAAAAATGACGTATCAACAACTCAATAGCTTAAATATACTTGGATTATATTTACATTTGGGTTTGGCCAAGGGATATTACAATCCCCTCCCCTTATTTATGCACTGTCCTCAGTGCATCATGTACTCATATACAACAAAATTCTCAAAATTCTTCAAAAAGATGCGGGTATTCTGCCCGCATTGCATCCTCATGCTCCCAAGTAGCATCTTCAGGTCCGTACCAGGTCCATTGGACCTTTAAAATCCCTATGGATCAATTCTGGAGTTGTTTGATTTTTCGATCCAGGATGCACACCGGATGCACTTGGAAAGTGCCTTCTTGCTGCACCTGGATAACATTCCAATCAATAATATGATTAGCATCGGGTATATATTTCTTTAGCAATGAAACATGGAAGACATTATGAATAGACATAGATGCAGACAATGCAATCATATAAGCAACTGGACCAATCCTCTCTAGGATTTCAAATGGTTCACAAAATCTAGTTGCTAACTTAGCGCAACTTCCCAGCTTCAGGGAGCTTCTGTTAGCTTTCACTTTCAAGAAAACATGATTACCCACTTTGAATTCTCTATGAATTCAGTTTTTATCAGCATAACGTTTTTGTCTGTCTTGGGGCAGTTTTCAAATTCCACTTAATTTTTAACATTTGGTCCTTCATCTCCTTGAGAAACTCTAGCCCGACTACTTTTCTATCAGCGGGGTTATCCCAAATTACTGGAGTATTGCACCTTCTGCCGTGAAGTGCTTCAAATGGGCTCATTTTCAATGATTCCTGATACCCATTGTTATAAGTGAATTCTACCAAATGTAGGTAGTATTCCCATTTTGATGGTTTATCCATCACATACATTCTCAACATATCTTCTATCACTCTATTTACCTTCTCCGTGTCCATCAGTCTTAGGATGGTAAGCTGTACTAAAGTTCAGACTCATTCCGAATCCTTTGAACAATCCTTTCTATAAATTCGAGGTGAATTTTGGGTCTCTGTCAGACACAATCATTTTAGGAATTCCATGCAATCGTGCCACTTCCTTCATGAAAATATCAACAACATCTGCTGCTTTGTGAGTAGTTTTTAGTGGAATAAAATGGACAACTTTTGTAAGCTTGTCCATCACTACCATAATCGAATCATGCAGCTTGGATGTTCTGGGAAATCCTGTAATAAAATTCATTTTCACCACTTCCCACTTCCATTCAGGAACGGACAAAGGTTGAAGCAATCCTGCTGGGTGCCTATGCTCTGTTTTAACTTTCTGGCATTCCATACACCTAGCGATGTATTATGCAATTTCTCTGTTCATACCTGGCCAAAAGTATTGGCTCTTGACTGTTGTTATGGTTTTATGATATCCGGGGTGCCCTATATAAGGAGAATTATGCATCTCATGCAAAATTATATGTTTCAAGTCCTGGACATTTGGTACAAAAATTATGGTCTTGTGCAACAATATTCCATCTACTCCCAACTTATAAATATTCATCTTCTGTGGTGTCTTACCTTTCCTTAGCATTGCTACCAATTCTCTGTATTGCAGATCTGTATTTGCAGCATCCATAATTTTTCTTTTAACATCAGTCTGATACATGCTGATGACTGTAGCACGTAGTTCATGCACCCTCCTGCTGAGTGCATCAACCATTTTATTTTCTTTCCCTTTGATATGATTTATATCAAAGTTATTTTCACTTAGAAATTCTAACCATATTCTTTGCCTAGCATTTAGATTTGGCTGATCAAATAAATATTTCAAACCTTGTGGTCTGTTCTTAACTCAAACCTTTTTCCCATGAGGTAGTGTCTCCATTTCCTTAGGGCATGCACTATGTCTGCCAACTCCAAATCGTGAGTGGCATAGTTTCTTTCATGCTCTTTCAACTTCCTTGATTCATAACATATCACGAATCCATTTTGACTGAGGACTCCACCCAGTCCTTTGTTACATGCATCTGTGCATACAATGAAATCTTCATTTGGGTCTGCAATCCTTAGTATTGGAGAACTTTTCAATAATTGTTTCAAATGTTGGAAACTCCTTTCACAGTCTGACGTCCACTGAAACTTCATACCTTTTCTTTGCAAGGAAGTGATTGGGTGTGCAATCTTCGAGAATCCTCCAATGAATCTCCTGTAGTAGCCTACAAGGCCCATGAAATATCTGACCTCTGTCACATTCTTTGGTGCTGACCATTCTCTAATGGCTTCTACCTTCTCAGGGTCCATTGCTATCCCATCTTTTGAGATGATATTCCCCAAATAATGAATTTGTTTCTGATAAAATGAGCACTTTCTCAATTTGGCATACAACTGATGTTCCCTTAATACTTGCAACACCATCCTCAAATGATGTTCATGCTCTTCCTCTAAATTGGAATATATAAGAATGTCATCCAAAAAGACAATGACAAACTTGTCCAAATACTCTTGGAAAGCACCATTCATTAAGCACATGAAAACAATTGGTGCATTTGACAACCCAAATGGCACGACTATGAATTCATCATGACCATACCTTGTCCTGCAGGCAGTCTTGTTGATATCCTCCTCCTTAATTATTACCTGATGGTATCCCGATATAAGATCTATCTTTGAAAATATCCTTTCATCCTTCAATTGATCAAAGAGGTCATCAATCCTTGGTAGAGGATATTTGTTCTTAGCAATCACTTTATTCAATTGTCTGAAGTCAATGCACAATCTTAATGTTCCATCTTTCTTTTTCAAAAACAAGACTGGGGCACCCCAAGGTGATACACTTGGGCGTATATACCCCTTCTCCAGAAGTTCTTCAAGATGCATTTACAACTCCTTCAATTCCGGTGTACTCATTCTGTAAGGAGTATTTGATACTGGCGCTGCTTGAGGCATCAAATCTATAGAGAAATCAATGTCTCTCCTTGGGGGTAGTCCTGGTACTTCCTTGAATACATATTCAAACTCTTTCAAGATTGCATAATCCTCCAAATTTAGTACTTTTTCCTTAGGTGTCTCCTCCATATGAGCTGCAAATATTTGACATCCTCTTCTATAACATTTCTTCAGCTGCAATGCTGAAATTTCTCTAACGGTTACTGTTTTGGGAATTCCCTGCACTTTCCTTTGGTTCCCTTCTTCATCCAAGAAAGTGAATGATTTGTTATGACAATCCAATAGAGCATGGTGTGGGTCCAACCAATCCATCCCAATTAAACAGTCATAGGAACCTAAGGGTAAGATGTTCAAATCTGCCTTGGTATTTAGTCCATTCATGTCTATGAGGTAGGACTTAACCATCTCATTAACTTTTCTTCTGGCTCCTATAGCCAGTTGCACCAACCAGGATTTCCCATGCTGTTTCTTGGCAATTGCAAACTTTCCACCATATTAGGGTCTATATAACTATGGCTAGCTCCTGAATCAATTAAAATAGCAAGGGTTTGGTTGTTGATCATACCTTACACTTCAATCATGTGGGACTGATACTCTGCTTGCTTGTTGTCCAGGGCTGCATAAATCCTTGGCACATTTCTGCCCATGTCCTCTACTGTCTCAGCTCATTGTACATTGTAAAAAACCCTACCTTTTCTGCCTTTGTGAGGACAATCTCTGAACCTATGGTCTCCTTTACAACCCCAACATTGCATAGGTGGCTGTCTTGGCCCTTGATTCCCTGTGTCAATCACTCTGGTTTCCTTATGCATTTGCTGCCATTGTGGATTATTTCTGAAGAATGGTGGCTTAGCTCCCTTCTTCCTCTGATCCATATTGACTTTCTTATTGTCTTCCCAAGCCTTTTGGAAAGATAGTCTTGCTTTCAACTGGTCATATAAGCATTTAGCTCTCCTTATGGTCTCCTCTAATGTCTTGGGATCATCATACTACATTTTGTCACTGATGAACGATGGAAATCCACTTAAGTACCATTGAATCTTGACTGTCTCATCCTTAATGAAATATACATACTTCAATAGTTCCAGAAACCTTCTCTCATATTTATCTATGGTTGTACTTCCAAGCTTGAGTTCAAAGAACTCTTTCATTTTCTTGTCATAATATCTCTTGGTCAAGTACTTCTTCTCAAAATACTTCTTGAATTCTCTCCAAGTAACACTTTTCTCAACAATGTGTTGTACCTGCACAATTTGATCCCACCACATGGAGGCCTTTCCTTTGAGTTGATAGATAGCGATTCTACCTTCAACATAAGAAGAATAATTGTGTAATTGAAAATACTTCCTCATGCCTAGAAACCATGTTTCAACATCTTCATCTTTCTTGTGCTCACCATCAAATGTAGGAGGCTTGATTTTGTTCATTTCTCCTCGTAGCTCATCGACCCAAGATCTATTATACCTTCTAACAGGGGATAGACTTGAGCTATTTATTTCTCTCTTATGGGAATGCCTATGGGGATGATGGTTATGTCTACTAGCACTTTTTGCTTTTCTCTTCTCCTTTGAAGATTTGTGACTCTCATATCTAGTTGAGTCACTCTCCTTAACCAATTTCTTCTCTATTCTGTTCAAACCTTCCAATAGCTTCATGTTGAAGTCATCCTGCTACTCTTTGGCTTTCATAAGCCTTTCATTATTAGCTTTATGGCTTTGGACATCCTTATGCAAATTCTTAATGGTCTCAACCATATTCATATCTTCATTCCTTTCTTCTCCATGCCCGTTGGAGTTCGTTTCTTCCCTGCCCAAATGGACATCCATCCCTTTGCTCTTCTCTGGATGACTGTAATTCTCCTGTGCCTTTTCCATTCCTATGGACTCTGCACTGGTCTGACCTAACCGAGTTGTTGTTAATTTTGCAAAACGTGCAGCCATCGAAACTAATTAGACTAACAAACCAACAATTCATGAGAATATGTACCATTTCGATCCAACATACACATCAACATTATCACTCTCGGTTTCCTGGTGTTATCACCACAACAATTCTAGATATGACCCAAGTCTCGAGAATGCTAACGCGTAGTGCCTTCCGAGATACACTTGCACAAGAAGGTGGTTTTTTCGAAACCACTTTCGCTAGGACGCGGTGTTACATGTCTCAATCATGTCAAATCCACCATTCTTGGAGCGGGTGATGGCTAGTCAGATCACCCTGCTTCATTCGTTCGGTACTTTGCTGCCATGTGACGTCAGCTGAACGCCACCATGTAACGAACTCAAAAGCTAATCATTCGAAATGGATTGGCCAAGTATGGAAACCCAATGCTCTTTGTACGTAATATGTCCACACTTCACAAATGGAGTTCTATAATTACCACTCCCCAAGTATGAAGATATCTGTGTATCCATAATCGTAGTAATCTTCAAACTGTTTGACTTCCTGCTCTCTGTAGAGACACATTTCGGTATCCCCAACCTAAGATACATGGACAAAGCTAAGTCGAGTGAAACTAGTTATTTGAGCAACATGCTAGGCTTTCCTGCGAATAAGGAGGAAAGGGTCCTTGTGCACCTTCTAGAAACTAAGTTCTACACAGAGCCATTTATGGACTCACGATTGGAAGTTAGGATGAATCCCATTATAAAGGATTTAGTCATCAACAGGCCAACCACTAAGAATAAAATGAGTAAGCAGTATAAGAAGGAGGAATCTACGGTTGAAGCGACCGAAAGTGTTGGAGAAAATCAACCGGTCTAGTTAGACTCTTCTTTAAAGGAGGAGATTGCTAAGCTAAAGTAAGTCTTCAATTAAGATAAGCATGTCTCAATGAATTTTGAACAACCTGTAGCGGAGGTAGAAGTACAAGAGATGATAGGCATGTTCTTCAATGACCCTTTTTACAACAGGCTAACTGCTGTCATCACCCTTTTTTTAATTTTGTGATTAACATGATGATATAAATACAGAAACAGATTTTAGACTGTTTTATTACAATTTCTATCTGGTGATGTTATGACTCTTGTTTTCTTTCATAATAATTTTTTCTTGTAATCTTATATTTTATTTTTATCTGTCTAAATCAGAAGAATTAAAATTCATAATTCTTTTTAATTAATGCTTCAATGCGGTTATGTGTTTATTTTTCTTTTATTATTATGCAATTTAAACTCAGACTCCTTGCCTTCCAAGTGAATTCACGCGCATTAACTTGACTTGTTCATTTATATTATTGTGTATAGCAATAATACAAGGTAAACGCTTCTCCGCGCACCCAAATCTACTGTGCATTTCTTCTTCGTCGTACCAACTACTTACATTCACTACTCTGGCGTTGTGCGCCAATATCTACTGCACACCGATATTCCATATGAATTTTTTTCCTATGCATGCACCATGCCAAGTTTAACATATTCCTTCACGCTCAATATCTGTGCACACTACTGAATACACCATCGCGAAACAACTTATACTTATACTTATGCACGTACCAACAAAACTCCTCTATGTTAAGCAAAACTTGCGCACCCCATGTGCACCTTACTATGGGTGTGCTTACTGCACAAGGCTAATTTCAACACGTGCATCTCACACATAATAATCTTCCATGCGGAGCCACAATTTACCATGCACACTGGCACACCATGGTTTCCCACGCGGTACCAAATTTACCTCGCGTGCCAGTACGCCAATATTTTCCAAGGACACTCTATGACTCTAATTTTGGTCACTACGAAGTTACTTTTCTGTGAATATTCACTTCAATTGCACCCTTCTGGCCCATCCAAGCTCAGTGTTGAACTGTGTCTTTGATACCAAACTGTAACAATCCCCTCGACCAACCTGAGGCTGAGGTATGACACTCTAGAGCAACCACTCATGCTTTGACGCCAGTCGGTAACATTCCTAGCCATCAGGCCAGAACATGCTACTCTAGGGAACATCTTTCATTCCCATACTGCTGAACATACAGTAGCATACCTAGTAGTCAACTGAGTAATGCCACCTAAATATACTTTGATTAGACTGCATGCAAATAAAACATATACATACAACACACTCACAAAAGCTTTACATCTAACATAAATAAACAATTACTTTCTGTAACATATGAATTTTATATTACAAATAAAAGTAATTACCGATATGCATCATTTACAGGAAATTACCCATAAGCACACAAACAATCATAGTCACATATATGATGAAATCGTAACATGGGCATGTAAATAGAAAAACAACATATCAATATATCAAACAATTGGTACTTATCTTAGAAAGGCTGTCACCAACTTATTACAGACCGTCCATGAAGCTCCCAGCCATAGATTACACTGTTCATCACTCTCAACAGTGAATCACCCCCGAGTTGGGACTGAACTCCACCCAGGGTAAAGGGATTCCTATCCAGGCTAAGGCTCATGGACAACAGGAAAGACTTTGTCTCAGGTGCTCACTCAACTAACAGCCTACAACCTCTCATTCCCAACATGCCTACCCCACCCAAGGAAGTGTGCCCCTTCTCTACTCAACAGTCCCTCAACTGCCCGACTTCCCTTCCAGGGCTTCAACAACAGGCCAGACCGGAAGTCTTAGAGCGCTGTAGCTGCAGTTTATCACCTACGGTTACAATACATGGACAACAGGAAAGACTTCGTCTCATATGATCACTCAACTAACAACCTACAACTTCTCATTCCCCACATGCCTTTTCCACCCAAGGAAGTGTGTCCCTTCTTTTCTCAACAATCCCTCAGATGCCTCACTTCCCTTCTAGGGCTTTAGGAACAGGCCAGACCGGAAGTCTCAGAGCGTTGTAGCTGCAGTTTAGCACCCACGGAAATCAATCCCCAACAATTCTCTCACTCAGAGAACTGCTCATGAGCCTGACAACCTGCTTCTTCAATCCCTCTCCAAGCTAACCATGTACACCCACCAAAAGGGACGAGGAAACAGGTTTCGAAAAGGTGGAATGGTTGTCTCAAGGATAATGAAATGTATGAGTGAAATGGTCATGGAGTCATTGATTGGATAACTCAGTGTGTTTTGGAATCACTGTGAACTCTTTGTCAAAAACGATGGTCAGCCTGATAGTTTTCCCTTCCCCCTTCTATTCGTAAACTATTTGTGTGAGAGAGTACCCTGAGCTAAGTTTCCCCATGATATGAATGCATGTCCCCAACTTGACACTTGTCATATCGAAAGTTACTTTTGTCCACTTGTCCCCAACTTTAGAACTTAGGATAAAATTATCCATACTTTATGTTTTGGGAAATATTAATATAATATTCCCTTGACTTTTGGCCCTCCCTTTCCCTAACTGGTGAAGTTTAGTCCCCCATCTCTTTTATCGTGGTTGGTCTGCGTGCAATGATGTATTTTATATTAATCATGAGTCATGTACAAAGTAGGCGCATTGTCCCTTTAACATCTAGGCGTGCTGGCCTAAGTCCAAGACATAAGCATTCTGACTTATAATACTGGCTCACCAACCTATAATGCATATTATATACACAAAGGTTCGCTAACCTTAATATTGCGCGCACTTAGTTACTACACATTGCATCCTCTGCCTCTAAGGTTGCACACACTTTAGTTACTGCGCACAATATTCAGAAATGTGCACATTACATCCCTTTACTACGCAGTATATGCGTGCACCATTCCATGAAAGGTGTATTACAAAAATGATGTCTCAACAACTCACTAGCTTAAATATGCTTGGATTATATTCACATTTGGGTTCGGCCAAGGGATATTACACATAATCCCTCAGTTCTGATATCCAACTGTTCAAATGTCGTTATGAATTATGATACTGATCTCGTTTGGTGTAGCTTAGTGAGCCTTCCCAAAAAATGAGATTCCCTATCAAAACGGGCACAAACTGCTTTGGTGAACATTTTCTAAGTGAGGTGTCTGGGATAACATTTCTTTTGCCACTACCTCCACTACCATATTTCTTGATCCAAGTGTAGAACCCATACATGGATATTTGTCTCATCATCCCAAATATCATGGAAGAAATGTTGTTCCATTTGAGAAACCAACCCATCTTGGTTGGATCCATAAAATTTATGCATGTCAACTTTGGAAACCTTATTTCAAGAGTGTGGATAACCCCAAGGGGAATGAAATGACTAATTATTCTCATAATGGTAAGATTGTAGGTCTATGGGCACTCAACATTATTAACCTTGAGAAGTTGTGTCATATCCTGGAGTTGCTTGGCTAAGGAGGATTGGAATTCTATGTGTATGGAGGTAAGTTTCTCCTCTAGGAATGACATCCTAGACTCCATGTCATCTTGGCTCTGAGAGCAGGTGGTAGGCATGGTAGAGGATTGGGTAGTAGATGAGGTGTCGAGATGATAATTTGGGCCACAAGAAATGATAGGTACCAGGGTGATCAAGACAAAGAGAGGAATCCAATGGGATAGGTCTCAAATAATGGCATCTCGGAAAGGGTTAGGTCCGCAGGGGAAAACAAAACTTAAAAATGAAGGGTACCACTATGATCCAAATGAAGAGAGAAATATTTCGGAGTTATACTCCAACTTGAATACTTTTGCAACTTCAGAATTCCCAAATTATCAATAATAAAAAATGTCGTCAGGGAGTGTTTCTACAACGAATATGTTAGGATATTTAGACACTTAGGAGTTAGTTAAGATCTACTAGGTCTAATATGTTGTTATGTTAAAAGGTGTTTCTTATTGTGTTTCTTTATTGTGCATTAGTATGCATTTGTAGTTAGGAAATCCGACGGTCACGATATGTTCCCGACATAGAGTGATCCGATGGTTCATATTCTCCTCGATCTTAATAGCCATTGACCTGTGGCTTAACACCCGATTGGTCCATGATCTATATTTAAAGAGTATGGAGGATCATTTTTCGATTATTGATTGTGAGAAAATCACTTGTAAAATCTCTCTGTAATCTTTTCCTTTTGCATTAATAAACTGCTCCAAGTGGTCACATTGGCTGGGGCCATGGATGTTTACCCGTAGGGGTTTTACCATGTCAAAATGTTGCTGTGTTGATATTTGATCTGGTTGTGTGAATGGTTACTGAAGGTGTTCATCCTCTATTGTAATACTTGTTTTGTCGAACATGGTATCAAAGAATGTTTGAAGACCTGCTCCTATTGTAGATCGAGATCGTGAAACCGAGTTTCCTCATCTCCATTTTATTCCATTTATATACATTTTTGGGTTGAGAGGAATGTTCCATTGCATTTGGAGAGCTCGTTTCAGTCAGGAACATTTTTCGTTTCACTCAAAAAGGTTTCCGTTTTCTCAAGATACAACCATTTCAGTCAGATCCAGAGGTATAAAGCCTGAATATGCCATTTTAAAATTTTTGCAGAGTATTGTTTTGGTTTTATATTATTTGTTTCTGGGTTGCTACTCTTTTATATCTACGTATGCTCTTTTCCATGCACCCTGTGCGATCTCAATGAATCAGAAATAGATAGGAAAATATGCATTTTCCAGGTAAGCTAACCGAGATCTAACCCTTGTTGTCATCAACAAACAAAATTTTTTTTCTTGTATGAAAATAGTTTTTTTTAGGACGATCTCCAAGGCCGTCTTCCACAACAACAAAATAAAAACACAAATCCTCTTTCTAAAAGATACAATATGTTTTGCTAGCCCATTTGGTTAAAAGTTTCCTTATTAAGTAAGAGGTGTTGAGTTCAAGTCTCTCTTTTTGTTACTTTTTAAAAAAAAGTTCATGCTCAATTATAAAGTGTATTTCACTTCAAGTATAAAAGTGAATCACTATAAGTAGCTATTTTTCATGTGGTTTTTCTTTCATAAAGTAACTTCATTGTAAAAATGATCCCCAATTCTTTTTATAAAAGTGGGTCCCTTCATAAAGCAACTTACACCATGACGTGGTCCTTTGGTTACCGTTTATGCCTTTTTTAAAAATTGCATAACTTTCACATCCAAAGTCCGTTTTTAGTGTGTTTTTTTAAACCGCCTAATTTTTTGAGATATTTCCATCTAGATCATCAGTTTTAGTTTATAAATCCATATTATCTACATATTTAATATGGATTCTTCTAGTAATATTTTGCTTACCAACACCAACTACTTTGAAAATCTCATATGGAGGAATTATTAAGAAATAAAGGCTTGTACCATATTACCTTGGGAAAGGAAAAAGAACCCACTAATGTTGATAAGAAAGTCAAATGAGCTAATAGGAGTGACGAAGCACATGGAATAATCTAATGTCCATCTCTCATGATTTAAGGTTCCACCTTAAAGAAATTGATGACCCCGATGAAGCTTGGGAAAAGATTGAATCCATGTTTGGTAAACTCAATATTATTCGAGTAAAACAATTATAAAATCAAGTACCGACTTTAAGTCCAAGCGATTTTTATTGCATTGGATATTATCTATATAAGTTTAAAACACTCATACTTTTATGTGAAGAATGTGAGATAAAGATGGAGGAAGAGCATTGCATCTATCTTATTATTTCTAAGCTAGGCAGTGCATATTCTATGTTTGTATCTACCTTTTATGCCATGAGAGAGGATCTAGGGAAAACTTATCAAAAACCCACTCTTGAGTCCTTTTGTGTTGCTTTGATTAGAGAGGAAGATAAGATTGTACAAATTGGAGTGATCAACATTGTAGGTACCTCCAACAAAGCCTTAGTTGCCCAACAGAAAGATAAACTAAAGAATTCCAAGAAGAAACATCCTTGCTACAACAACAAGCAACATAAGGGTCCCAAACCCACTCAGACAACTTCAACTCCTAATGGTGACAAAGGAAAAAAATAGAAAAATAAGAAGACTGACAGACATTGCAACTTTTGCGATAAATATGGTCATGATGAGTCCAAATGTTTCAAGAAGATGGCAGATTTAGAAGCAACAATGAAGAAACACAACATCAATATTGATTCCACTTATTCTTCTTCTTCTCATGGACATGCACTTTCTGCTTCTGGTTTCTCCTTCAATACAACTTCTACTTCTTCTTCTGATGAGTGACTTATTGATTATGGAACATCTTATCATATGACTAAGGATAAAGACACATTTTCTACTCTAAATGAATGTAACACCAAGAAAATATTTGTTGGTGATGATAGATCTATTAGTGTTGTGGGATCTGGAACAATTCAAGTAGATAATGGTCATTTCAATGATGTATTATGTGTTCCAAGTCTTTCTTGCAACCTTATATCATTATATCAAATCACTCATTCAGGTGAAGTTAAAGCCGTAGAGTTTTCACCTCACCATGTTGTAATCAAGGATCTAAAAGGTCCTAAGCATGTTCTTGCAACTAGAATTGCTGATGCTATTACCAGGTTGTATAAGTTTGACAACTTTGGGTCATCATATTTTTCATCAGTTTTTGTTTCTCATAGCGATGACTTGAGAAAAATTTGGCATGAGCAGTTTGGTCATATAAACTATCACTCATTGCAACAATTATGTAATCAAAAGATGATGTATGGACTTCCTCCTATTTCATGCAGAGATGGTGTTTGTGCCGGTTGTGTTCTCAGAAAACATCATCGAGACAATTTTGAAAAACGTGCCTCTTGGCATGCCTCGGGCCCTTTGTAGCTTGTTCATAGTGATTTGTGTGGTCCACTTTCTACTCCTTCTTTTTCTGGGTGCAAGTTTTTCTTAACTTTCATTGATGACTTTTCTAGACGTTCTTAGGTTTACTTCTTAAAACTTAAGAGCAAATTTTTTGACATTTTTTTGGCCTACAAGGCCCTTGTAGAAAAGCAATTTGGACATCAAATTCAAAGGTTAAGAACAAATAATGGAGGATAATATGTGAACGATAATTTTACAAGTTACTGTGCTACACATGGAATCCAAATGCAACACACTGTTCCATTTACACCACAACAAAATGGTGTTGCTAAGAGAAAGAGTCGCACATTAAAATAAATGGCTAATTGTATGATCCAATCTATGGGGTTAAATGTAAAGTATAGGGCCGAAGCCATCAACTGTGAAAATTACATACTAAATCGAACTCCCACAAAGGCTCTTAAAATTATAGCATCAGAAGAAGCTTGGACTAAAATTAAACCAGATGTAAGTCACTTTTGTGTATTTGGCAGTATAGCATGGGATCACATTCATGATGAGAAAAGGAAAGCATTGCAGCCTAAAAGTGACAAGTGTATATTTATTGGTTATTCTGAAGATGTCAAATGTTATAAACTTCTTCAACCACATTATAATGAATTTTTTATTAGAAGAGATGTTAAATTTGATGAAAATCTCTTGGCCTGCGAGCCTAATTTGGCGTTTGTGCCTTCTTAGGCCTGCGAGCCATCTTAGATGTTTGTGCCTTCTTCTATTCCTATTATGTTTTCTTCTTCAGAGGATGACAATTAGGATGAAAATCCAACTCCGCCTGCTCACCTTCCTCCAGATGATTCCTTTGAAACTGAACCAAAACCAACTCTTCCGCTTCCTAGATGGGTCCATTCTACACGAGAAGAAACTGGTGATCTTGTCGGTGATCCTTCATATTAGTGTCAGACACGTTCACAGTTACAATGAGCCTCTTCTTTTGGCTCAAGTTTCAGAAACTCATGATCTAGAGAGATTTGCAAAAGAATCAGGTCATCCATATTGGGATACAACAATGAATGAAGAGTATCATTCTTTAATGGAAAACGATACTTGGGATCTTGTACCTCTTCCAAAAGGAAGAAAACTTGTCATATGTAAATGAGTCTATAGAACTAAGTATGCATCAGATGGAAGTGTTGAACGACACAAGGTTCAGTTAGTTTCCAAAGTGTTTTTCCAAGTTGAAGGAATTGACTATAATGAAACCTTTCCCCCTGTAGCCAAAATTAATTCCATACACCTTGTTCTTTCCCTTGCTACCTCACATAAATGGGAGGTCCATCAGATGGATGTTAAATCCTCCTTCTTGCACAGAGATTTGCAAGAATAAATCTACATGGAACAACCTCCTAGATATGTCTAGAATGAATATAGCCTTGTTTGTCGCCTTAAGAAATATATTTATGGTCTTAAGCAATCTCCCCGAGCTTGGTATGCCAAAATGGAAAACTTTATTATTGACACAAGATTCTCTAGATTCCATTATGATCCTAATGTCTATACCAAGAAAGTAGGAATCCATTTTATAATCCTTGTCCTTTATGTTGATGACCTTATCCCTACTGATAGTGACTCAAAACTTTTAAACCGTGTGAAAACCAGCCTTAAGAAGAAATTTGAAATGACAAACTTAGGATTTTTACGCTATTTCCTTGGCCTCCAAGTTTTTCAAACCAATGAAGGAATTTTTCTTTCCTAGTCTAAGTATGCTTGTGACCTTCTTCGTCTCTTTCACATGGACGATTTTAAACCATTCGTTCTCCATTCCATTTTGGAGTCAATCCTACTTCCACATGTACTTCTCCCGAAGTTGATGCCACCTTGTACCGTCAGTTAGTTGGTAGCCTCTTATACTTGACTCATACCCATCCTGATCTTTCCTTTGCTGTTGGTATTTTTGCCTGATATATGCAAACACACCATGAAATCCATTGGAAAGAAACTAAAAGGATACTTTGCTATGTCTTTGGTACAATTCAGTTTGGGATACATTACAGTTCAGGGGGGAATCCTTTATTGGTTGGTTTCACTGATTCAGATTGGGTCGATAACCCTGGTGATCGAAATTCTACTGCAGGTTATGTTTTCAGCCTTGGTTCAGGACCTGTCACTTGGGCCTGTAAGAAACAACAGACTATTGCACTTTCTTCAACAAAAGAATAATACCGAGTAATGGTAAATGCAAGTCAGAAAGCCTTATGACTTCGATAGATCCTTTCATAGTTTGGATTCCAACAACAACATCCAACCAACCTTTGGTGCAAAAATTAGAGTGCCATCAAGATCGCCAAATACCTAGTTCAACATTAGCGCAACAAACACATCAAGCTACAAATTCACTTCATCAAAAAGCTCATTCATGATCAAGTTATTGAAGTGCTCTTTTTCCATAAAATAGATCAAGTTTCAAACATTTTCACAAAGTCTCTTACAGAAGCAAAGTTTTCCAAACTTTGATCTATGTTAGGAGTTCAAGAAGTTTTCATCAAGGGGGGATAGGCTCTAATGTATCTGTCCTTCTCCTATTGTGTCAATATTGTAAATCCTTCAATCCTATCCCAAGTTGTTCTTAAGGGGGTATGTTATGATATTTAGACACTTAGGAGTTATTTAAGATCTACTTGGTCTAATGTGTTTCTTTATTATGCATTAGTATGCATTTGTAGTTAGGAAATCCGACGATCATGTTATGTTACCAACATAGAGTGATCTAACAGTTCATATTCTCCTCGATATTAATGACCATTGATCTGTGGATTAACACCCAGTTGGTCCGTGATATCTATTTAAAGAGCATGGAGGGTCATTTTCCAATGATCGATTGTGAGAAACGCTCTTGTAAAATCTCTCTGTAATATTTTTCTTTTGCATTAATAAACTGCTCCAAGTGGTCACGTTAGCTAGGGCTGTGGATGTTTCCCCGCAGGGGTTTTACCATGTCAAAACATCGGTGTGTTGATCTTTGAATGTGTTTGTCCTTTGTTGGAATACCTGTGTTGTATAACATAATAAATTTAGATAGGAGGCCAAGTTGCATTGCAATAGATTTGTTGTTTTCATCCCTATGGTTAGGGTTTGAAGGGTATCTATAGTTAACGGTTTTCCCTGTGCTATATCTCTTTGATATACGCGATGGGTCCAATATTATTACTCAACCCAATATCTCAGGGAGCCAACTAAGGGGAGTAGATCGTACCCTTATCCATACTACCCAATTACCCATGTACTATAGATAATATTCTCGAGTGTTGTTCTTGGTGACACTATAAAAGTCAGGTGGATGATCAATTTATCTATGGAGGTCTTTAGGATATCTATTCCGATATGTATATTGGTGTTTTCTAATGTGGTACCACTCAAAAGGTTACCAACAGGGGTTCCAAGTGTGGCCAACTATGTGCACTTAATAACCACTTGTATTTCCTGCGTGTATGACTCACTGACCGTGCGTTTATGTGTGGAACAATAGATCTCTGTAGCTTAAAGATACCCTGAAAAAATTTACCCCACAAGTTCTACCCAGGAAGGAGCTATGATACCACTTGCAATATACCAAATGAAATATAATATGCTGAGTAGAAATATTTATCATGTAGTAATGGAGCAACAAGATTATAGCTAGATCAATACCAGAATAACACCTAAAAGAGAACCTTTATTAAAGATATCAATGTTCACTTGCCTCTTTGATGGGGAAACCTCCAATAGAGTAGAGCTCTATTACAATAATCTCCAATACCTCCTACTCTTATTTATACCAATTCTACCTTCTAAAGAAACTTCTAGAGGAAAATATTTCTAGAAGCAGAAGCTTCTATTAGGTCTTCTTACATTGACTTATTCTCCTTTATTTATTAGGCCTTATTAACTAATGTTGACCTCTATTTCGTAGAAAACATATCCTACTAACTAATGATCCATGAAGAGGGGTTAGGATTATATACTAACATGATAGGAGTGGTGTTGATGCGGAATTGAGACCCAATAGATTTAGAGAGTAGAAAGCTAAGGGAGCCAGAGATAATCTATCTGATATATGATAAAGAGATGTTGGACATCATGCATGGACTAGCCAAGTTTAGATAGTACATACTAAGAGGATGATTTGTGTTTAGGACCGACCAAAATAGCCTGAGATATATATTGGAGCAGCGAGATTTGAATGAGAGGAAACATAAATGGGTGAGTAAAGTGAAAACATATGATTTTTACATTGAGTATGTAAAATGGAAGAAGAAAATAGTTGTTGATGCCCTATCTAGGAGACCTGTGGCCTTCTCCATGATAAATATCTCAATAGATTGGAAGTCCATTCTCTTGGTGGAATACTCCAAGAATACCCTCACCCGTGAAATTATGGAGGTAATTACTCAGGATGACAAGTACATGGTAGTGGATGACATCATCTACTACAAAGATATGATCTATCTTGTCCCCGAGTCCACAATCAAGGATAATATTTTGAAGGAAGCACATGATGCACCACTAGAAGGGAATCTGGGGTATATGAAGACCTACAGGTAGGTGAGAGAGAGATTCTCCTGGAAGGGTATCAAAGAGGATGCACTTTGACACATGAGGGAGTGCATGACTTTCCATCATAACAAATTAGAGCTTACACATCCTTTGGGACTGCTTCAACCATTGTCGATTCTAGAGTAGAAGTGGAATAACATTTCCATGGCCTTCATTATAGGGTTTCCAAAGGTACATGGCATGGAATGTATCTACGTGGTAGAGAACAAGTTGACTAAATATGCACATTTATTTCCATTCCATCAGAGCACAACACATATCAGGTTGCAAGAATATTATTTAGAGAGGTATTCAGAATACATGGTCTTCTGAGGAACATAGTCAGTGACTGGGATAGTAGGTTTCTCAGTGCATTTTGAAAGGACCTATTCAAGCTATCCGGGATGGAGTTGACACCCAGTACCATCTATCACCCCCAGAAAAATGGACATACCAAGATAGTAAAAAAGTGGATTAAAGGATACCTTAGGAACCGTGTGTCAGGGAAGCAAAGGGAATGGATAAAGTGGTTGCATATTGGGAAGCATTGTTACAATACCACTTATTATATGTCCATCGGGATGATACCATTCAGGGAATTGTATGGTATGGTGCCCCATAATTTGTGGACTTGGCATTTGGGGAAAGAAGAGCCCCCAAGGAAAAATATTGGTTTTAGGAGAGACATGGAATCTTGAAAGTACCAAAGGAGAATATGCACACCACTCAGAATCAATAGAATATGTATGTAGATAGGCACAGGGTAGAACATAGTTTTGAGGTTGGGGACTTAGTCTTCCTTAGATTGTAGCCTTACAAACAATCATTGCTAAATAAGAGTGGTGAAAAGAAGTTGAAGCCTCATTTTTATGGACCCTATAGAGTAATCAGGAGAGTGGGGGCAGTAGCATACAAGTTGGAACTACTAGAGGGTAGCAAGATCCACAACATCTTCCATGTATCCTACCTCAAGAAGGCATTGGGAAAAAATGTTACCACTTCAGTAGATATTCCTTCACTGGATGAGGAAGGGTAGTTTGTTTTAGCACTGGGAGTCACCTTTTGATTGCATAGAAGGTAAGCCCAGTACCCATTAGGTTATATGTGAATGTATGAATGTTTTTTAAAGGGTCAGATGGAAAAGACTTGAAATGATAATATCTTAACTCAGAAACATGGCTAACATGTACCAGCAAATAAAGTTTTAACTAACTTCAACCAGTAGTTTGAGAGTAAATGGAATAGAGGGAAGACTTGAATGAGAGGAGTGTAATGGCTACTGGAAACATCAGGTCTACAAGAGCCTAAGGAATAAAGTTTCTTAAGACAAGATCTTCTTGAAATTAGGAACTAAGAAGCTAAATAAACACCATGATAATACAATGATCAAACATCCACCATAACATTACCATAGTTATCCATGTGAAGCATCCACAACATGAACATTTAGCATTAGAAGCATATATGATAAAATAGAAGCTGATTTCTATAAGTCAAAAAGTCTTAAGTCCAATACACAGCTAGATCACAATCACTTCAAAAATATTACAGTCTAGGGAGCCTTGCTCAACCATCTGAACCTACTAAAGCAATAGATCTATCTATTTATAACAAGAAAGGGAGGCAATAGTTGGAGGTATGAGCTAGCCTCTTTCCCTTGAAAATCTCTAGACATTTATTTGTTCTAACAACTGAGATAACTACCTATGCTATAAAACAGGAAAATGTTGGTGACTAATCCAATCATGATTCTAACTACTTTGATCCTCTTTTGTTGCTTAGCTCCTGTTTTTCCATGTGTCCCTTTGGAGCCTGTAGTTGTCCTCAAAATGCCAACTACTACTACTGTCGCTTTATCCATCATTAAATTGTTTAACGCTGTTGGACTAGTCCTCCTAGATCCCTGGTGTTTGCTGGAAAAATTTCTTGTGTAGAAACTCTGGGTAGCACACCCTAAAATGTAACAAGGAGAGAAGGTAGCACTTGTAGGTAGCGCCTCTGTGCTGTGTATGTGTGTAAACTGACTCCCTGTCAAATATTACGCAAGACCTATAGGTAGCGCCATTTTGTTGCACCCATATACCAATTCTACCCTCTGTGTAATATTACACAGCTCTTTACATAGCACCACTGTGTGTAGCTTCTATTCTCTGTAAGATATTATGCAACACCTGTACGTAGCGCTACTTACATTGTGTTTTCATATAGTTTTGGGTATCATTGCCAAAACGCAACATCTTTGAATCTAGAACATGTGCAGAGCAATTTGTGTCCTTCCAATGATGACACAAACCATTTTACTTAGGTGCCTTGACTATACCATAGATAATGCCATTTACTACTGAGTGAAGCTATCACTTTAGCAAAAACTCAAAATCCATATAGCTAAACGCCTAGGAGCCTATCTAGATGGAAAACATAGTATCTGCATATTAGTTAACCCTCCCAAAAAGGAACAATTCCCAAAAATGGAACTTACCCCTTACCAACTATTTTGTCATCTTAACACTTAGCCTCACACTCTTTATAGTATAAAGAGTATCTTCAATTGGCTCAGCAGACTTCTTCTTCCTAGTGCTGGCAGGCTTCTGTAGTGTAGCTGAGCTCTCCTTAGCTGATGGTTTATCATTTTCAATGGCAGATTCTACCAACACCTATAAATTTCTTTGAGATGCCTCATCTTGCAAGTGTCTCAACTCTACCTTTAACTTCCTATTCTAAGACTGAAATCCTCTGTTCTATCTGTAAATATTCTTCAGCTGTTTACGAAGAGGCAGAGACTTTCTCGCTGCAAACCTTACCAAGTCTAGGGTATGGTTGTAGCCAACCATAAGCTCATCCATCTAAGCCAAGTGGACCTTGTCTTCTGCTTTGAGATGAGCTATTTCTCTTCTTGCATCCCTAAGCTGTTTGATAAGTATTTTGTAGGCCTAGATATCAGGAGGGATAGTGGCATGCTCAGTCTCAATGGGCTTCTCCTCATACCCCTCTTCCTCCTGCATGGGAAGTGTCTTGTCTGTCTCACCAGGTTCCTTGCTGTCTCTACCTTTATTCTTCTTTCTCTGCACAAGGGTTTCATTCTCTCTTACCACAGGCTTCTCTTTACTTTTCTCAAAGGTTTCATCTTTTGTCTCCAAGATTCTTTTAGAACCTTTCTCCTTTCCCTTCTGTACAAGGGTTTCCTACTTGTCTTTAGTAGACTGCAAACTATATTTTCTCCTCTTCCTCTGAGTAAGGGTTTTGGATTTCTCCTCCATAGGCCTTTTAATTCTTTTTCCTTTCTTCTTTAGAACATGGGCCTTTGGCAAAGGATGCTATTGAAAAAAACTCCTTATGGATTAATGACCTAGTGAAAGGTCTTTTACCCTTGATTTCAACTACTGGAGAAGGAGAGGGAAAGAGAAGCTTCTTCCCCTTTTTAGATGTCACCTTGGTAGAAGAAGGCACTTCTTCTAAACCCGGTGGAGGTGGTGATGAGAAATCTCTGTGTGGAGAAGGACAAACTTCCTCAGCTTCCCTAACTTGCTTGTTGATCTTTGAAACATGGGCTCTTCCCTTTCTCTTCTTGCTGATCCCTACTTTAGTACTAGTGAGTGATGAAGGACTTGGGATCTATGATTGGGGAGTAGGTGTTGGGTCCAGCTTGAAGTGAGAAGTAACCACAAAATGATCCCATGAAATCTCTTTCTTTCCCAACTCTTGAGAGACTAACATTCTGATCAATCCAGAGTGAAAAAGGCTAGAATCTACATCCTTAGATTTGGCTTGCACCCTATCTGACATTTTACCTATACTTATCAATAGATAATAATGAACATTCATCTTAACCTTACCAATAAAATGTAACAACAACCTTATGTGGTAATGGTACAAGGTGTTAAATCTCCCTTCACAAGTAAAATATCTCTGTATGATTTTAAACATTCTATCAAATTGATCGATCAATTGATTACTCGACATACTCTTAGATAACTCATTGATTCGATATTCAGGTTTGAAGAGATCTTTAACAAAGGGTGAACACAAAACCATGGCCTTGAACCAATTTTCACCTGAAATGGGAATTCTTGTTGCAGCTGAGATGGAGGCTACTGTTACCTCGAATTCCAAATCCCCAACTCTGGTTTTCTTACCATCAAAATTTAATGTGAATTGTTTTGCTACTTTTGGATGGCCTCTCTACATGTTCTGGCAGAAAGAGAGGCATCCTGTTCTTTGAAACATCTCCCTTGCCATGGGCTCTGTGTCAAAATGGCGCATGTCCACAGGTTCTGTCCTAACTATCTTTCCACCTTTGTGTACTTTCTTCGACTGAGGGGGGTCTCCATGACTCAAAATGAGGTTTCTTAAGAGGCTTAAGGGATGCTAATGACCAGAAAGCTTCAATTCAGGTTTCAAATGCACAAGGATGGCCCTTTAAAATTGACAGTGCTTAGAAATCTGAGCTTGACTATGAAAAATAGACCTTTAGACATGTACATGATTTTTAGAGAATTAGACTGTGAAGGGTGATCTGAAATGGCTCTTTGTATAGGATGAAAGGGGAGCATGGAAAACCGAGAGGGTTTGAGCAGTGCCTCTAGGTAGCATGACGCATACATAGAGGTAGGCTATTACAGACCTACGACTTCAAAGGCTAAAGTAATCAACAATGATTATACCATGGACATGGGAAAGGACGTTTATAGGAATGCAAATATGGCTCCTTTACTACCCTGCAAGCTCAACAAACCAAAAACACGAGCACAAATTTCCTGTGAAAATAAATATGAAAAGGAGGCTGCACAAGATACCTATAAAGTCGACACGTATTGAGATCCTTAGCACGATATTAGGATGAAATTGAGGAAAATTCGGCCTTGAAATCTCTCACAACATCGGATTTAGTTGACATGCGGTCGCCTGATCAAAATTGGCAAATTTACGCAGCGCAACACTATTGAACTTTTTCAAAATTTAAAAACCGTTAACAAGGATCATAAATGAAAGATATTTTGAAGGCTCTTAACTGAATTTTGGCATTGAAAACAAAGGGACACGATCTTAGTCGTGGCAATCATGAATTAAAGTGGATGGATAATAAACGTGACAAGCACTACAGAACTGCCTAATGAGTAGGCAACGCTTCCAAATCAAAAAATGATTAGAGAGGTAAGCGGGTACAATGAGTCATGCTTACTGGGTCATGAGTGAAGATGAAGAGGTGTCATATCAACTTAGAAATGGGAGTTATTGATTTAAGGATAAGTCATGAAGGGAACCAAAAGAGCCATGAGCCTAAGAGGTTCTAGAACCACAAACCAAATTGAGGACCAACAAGGACTATGATTAGAAACTCTTAATCTTCTAAGGTGAACTTAACATCAAACTTTAGGAGGATGAGACTCAAAAATTTAAATCTAAGGTTATAAAAAATATTAATCAAACTAAAGACCCAAGGCAACATAGTGTGATAACATTGGCTCCATAGGGGATGGCATGCCCCCTGCGGACTGCCAAGAATGAGTAGATTTAGTGCCTTATCCTAGGGCTATGGGGTCAGTTATTGAAACAAAACAAATAAAAAGAAAATGATATTTACAATGGCATGAAGAGCCACTCATGACTCAGGCAAAGTACTCTTTCAATAAATGCTCATTTACAAGGCCACCAAACACCTCTTCATTCTCCATATTCTACAACTTGAAGGTGTTATTAGAGAATACCTTAGAGATTTTAAAAGGACCGGTCCATAAAGCTTCAAATTTACTGTGCTTTCCCTTATCTTGCCTCGATGCATCCCACTTGAGCACCCGATCGCCCAATTGAAAATCCTCCTTTTTCACTTTCTTGTTGAATGCCTACTTGATCCTCAGTTGATGATCATATGCTTTATCTACCAGCTGCTCCCGAGTCTGCTGCACTTCAACCAACTATTGAATCCTCCTGATCATATCATTCGACTCTCCTTGATAATCTTGGAAAATTTTTTCCACAGGCAAGGAAAGCTGAGCAGGGAAAATGGCCTCAACTCCATACACACACTGGAAAGGAGAGAGACCTAGGGCCCTCTTCATTATCACTCTGTCAGCTCACAAAGACAACTTGATTTTTGAATCCCATGCCTTTTTATTGTCCTCCAATAGCTTTTTAATGATCTTTAGAAGGATTTTGTTGGAGGATTCTACAAGCCCATTCCCTTGGGGGTAGTAATGGGTAGAGTGAATCAATGTGATTCCAAACTATTGAAAAAACTGAATCAAAGGTTCAACGTTGAAAGATGCAGCAATGTGAGTGACAATTCTGTTCAGGCAGGCAAACCTTGCTATAATATCTTCAAGACAACCAATGATCACTTTGTGGGAAGCATTCCTGGTAGAGATAGCCTCTATCCACTTAGTGAAGTAATCTGTGGCAGTAAAAATCCATCTATGTTGGCCACTGGAAGTGGGATGAATTTCCCCAATAAAATCTAGGCCCCACTATTGAAAAGGCCCTGAAGCTGCTACAGGCTTTAATGGCAAATAATTAATCTGTAGTTTTCTAGAAAATTTTTGACATTTATCACATGATCTGATCTTAGCAAAAACATCTGTAAATAGACCAAGCCAAAAATACCCAGCCCCTGAGAATCTTGTAGGCGGTGGTCCTCCAAAAATGATGCCCCCCACATAAAATGTCATGAAAATCATACATAATCCTTTGGGCTTCTTGTGGGTCTAGGGATTTCAGCAACACTCCCAATGGATCCTTCCAATAAAAAATTTGATCAACCAAGCAATACTTTATTGATTTGAGTTTTAACGCTCTCACCTTGTTCCTTTCCATACCACTTGGAGGTTGTAAATTCTGCAAGAAAAATATAATGTCCTTGTACCAACTGTAATCTGCCAATGCAGGGCTGACTTGAGTACCTTTGTTGTTTAATTCAGTTTGCTGCTTTTCTGAACATGAACTAATGAAATTTACTCCCAATGCTGAACAATTTGATTCATCCAACAACTTGGCTAAACCCTGGCCTTTGACCAATTTGGTAGGCCTGATTTCTAAATCAAATTCAAGGATTTTAGTAATCCATTTGCTACGTTTTCCATCAATACCAGGCTGAATAAGAATTTCTTTTACAACCGCTGATGGAACATAAGCAACAACTCTTGAATTCAACACATAAAATATGAAGGACTTAAGAGCTTTAACCAGTGCATAGGATTTCTTATCCATAATGTCATATTTTAATTCTGCATCTCTCAAAGCCTAACTGAAAAAGGAAATGGGCTGCTCTAAGCCTTCAGAGTTCTTTTGCAACAAAACTACTGCTACTGTATCAAAAGAGGCAAAAGAAAAAATAAGAAAGTCCTTGGAGTAGTTTGGGCTGACTAAGACTGGGGCTTCTGTCAAAGATTTCTTTATTTGATCAAAAGAACTACGCACCTCAAAAATCCACTTGATTTCATTATCTTTCCTCAACATGAATGTGATATACTTAAGCAACTCGGCAAAATTTGACACAAACCTTCTTAAGAAATTAACCTTTCCCAGAAAAGATTGAACTTCTTTTTTAGATCTAGATAGTGCTAAGGTTAGTATGGCTTCAACCCTGATGGAATCAATCCTCACTCCTTCAGCTGACACGATATGCCCCAATAATTTTCCCTCTTTCATGGCGAACAGTGACTTTTTCGGATTCAAAGAGAGGCCAAATTTTCTGCATTTTAAGAAAACCTTTCTTAAATGATCACATTGCTCTTCATCAGATTGAGAGAACATGGTTATGTCATCTAAGTAGATAGCAACAAACTTGTCTTTTTCTCCCATAAACGCTATGTCCATAGCTCGCTGAAAGGTCGCCCCCACGTTCATCAAACCAAAGGGCATGTTGGCGTACATGAATGTACCCCAAGGAGTGGTAAAAGCTGTCTTCTCTCTATCCCTTGGCAAAACAGAAATCTGGTTGTAGCCAAAAAATCCATCAACCATAGACATCTGTGCTGCACCTGTCACCCTCTGTAATATATGCTCCATCTTGGGCAAAGGGTAATTATCCTTTTTAGAGCTTCTGTTCAGATTTTGGAAATTGACACAAAGTCTGATTTCTCCATTATTTTTCCTCACGGGGACCAAGTTAGCCACCCATTCGGAATATCTCAAAGGAACAATAATTTTTTCATCTAAAATCTTTTTTACCTCTTTCTCCATGACAAACAGTAACATGGGATTGATTTGCCTCAATTTTTTCCTGAAGGGCTTGGTCTCTTGTTTTAATGGAATCTTGTGCTCTATAATGTTTGTGTCATAAGTTTTGAGATCTTCATAAGTCCATGTGAATACATCAACAAATTCCTTAAACAATTTGACATATTCAACCCTCTGCTCTCTTGATAAGATGCTTGACAACTTGACATATTTTGGATCCTTTTATGTTCCCAAATTGCACTTAGTTATATCAACATCATCAGTAGACACCTTCCTCTTTATTGCCACATCATTTTCATCAAATAGTTTTTCCAAAGGAACTAGTCCTCTTGGAATGTGATTGCTAGGTAGCTGCACAATATGATGATTAGCAATTTTATTAAGGAAAACATCAGCATGTGGAGTAATTTCAGAATCATGATCCTGATCAATGTGTAATGCAACAAATTCATCAACAGACTCAAGGAATTTTTTAAGCTCTAAATCATCCTGAAACACTTTCCAATATTTGACATTGTTCGGTATAGAAGGCCTGTACTTGACTTATAAATCATACTTGAGTTTAAGGGGTGTAGGTATCCTGAAGTTGCTTGCCGATACAACTAAAGAATCAACCACATAATTCTCTTCTGTGGAATAAAAGAGATGTCAAATTCAGAGAAATTTTTTTCCACTAGGTTCCATACTTCATTTCTATAAGATCTAAGCCTAGGGTGTTTAGTTTGACAAATCTTTTTTTTTTGATGAACTATCAATTCAACATCTCCAAATATTGACAGATTTTTAATTCCCATATCCTTTGTAGCCCTCAAGCCCAAGATGAGAGCTTCATACTCTGCCACATTATTGGTAGTTTTGAATTCTAGTTTATATGACAAAGATGTAGTCTCCTGAGTTGGTGAGACAAAGAACACTCCCACACCAACACCTTCCTTAGAAGATGCTCCATCAAAGAACATCTCCCAAACAGAAGTGGCTAGAGAAGGCTCTTCACATAAGGTAATAGGTTGCTTTCTGATTTCAAGAGGAGTCTCAGGTGCATCAATGAACTTTAAAATGGTAGACCCCAAATCGGTATCAAGAGAGAAAACAAGATCATTGGTGGGGTTATCTTCATCACTAATAATGTAAGCCAGCTGGGCTTCCCTGTAAAGTCTTCTATGTTCCCCCCCAAACACAGGGATAGTTGCATACAAGAGATCCATCTACAAGGTCCCTCCAAGTATTTTAATACAAGACCTTGACAAGAGCATGCCAAACTTGGGAGGAACATTAGCCACCACAACATCCATGAGTATACTTTTCATGGGAAACTGGAATAGAGTTACAACCATATCCTTAATGACCCCCAAGCATTTTACTTTCCTAGAATCAAAATAATATAAGTCATGATAGGTTTTTGTAATTTCCAATCCAAGTTCATCCATAATAGACTTTGGCATAAGATTATGGGAGGCCCCTAAATCCAAAAGACAGTTATGCAACACTTTGTCATGAATATTGAGAGAAGTGTAGAAGGGAGGGGATGCGTCATCTCTGTCTTCTATCAAAGGGCCTAAAATCACAGCTAGTTTTCCATCTTGTAGATTTATTGAATTAGTGGCATTAGGAGAGGCAATGGGCTGTAACATTTTGGTCATATACTTATTAAATTCTTCATTTTTTATCAATTCCAAAAATGGTACAAGAATCTTAATTTTTTGGATTTCATTCTCAAAACTGAAGGAAGGGGAAGGCTTCAAAATCTCTTTGGTTTCAAGAAAAGGATTTCTGATCAGAACCTGTGGGTTTTGAGAGTCTTTTTACTTGATGCTCACTGTCAAAACCTCGGTAAATTATTCTTTTTGAACAGGTTGATTAGGGGCATCAATTTTTTCTTCATTTTTCTTAGATCTCAGATTATATCTACTAGCATTTTCCTTTGCTTTTTTTCCCTTGCTTAACTCATTAATTTGAATATCCATTAGATATTTCTCTTAAGAAGATTGAGTCAAGTGTGGGGATGGGGATGTATCACCTAAGCAGTGAATCTCAGGCTCAACCTCTACCTCTTCTTCTTCTTCATCAACAACCAGATTATTTTGAAAAGGAGCTTGAATCCTCTGATCATCTCTCTCTCTGTTTTTGGGTTCTCTAAGAAGGATTTGAGGAGCATTGTTGGGTCTTATGAAATTACCTCTGTTTTCAGTGTTCTGAACATTTCTATATCACTGTATTCCTTCTGATTTTAACTTCTCGATCTCAGTAGAAAGGGATTTTACTAATTTGGTCAACTCATCTACCTGTGAATGAACAACAGGAGAGTCAGAAGTGGAAGCTTCAGCTCTGTTTTTCCTCCTATCTCTATCAGATTTTCCTCTGAGCTTATCTGAAGAAATTATGTTGGATTCTACCTCTAAGGCATCATCTTGCATATGAACTAAGGAAGGTGAAAAGAAGAACTCAGAGTGAAAAGCACTGACATAAGTGATTTTTTCCATTGTTTCAGTGGGTTTGATCTCATCAGGGATCTTCTTGTACATTTTGTTAAATCTTTTAGAAAAGTCAGAGACAAACTCTCCTTCTTTCCTTTTCAAAGATCCAAATTCAGTGATGTAGTGCAAAAAACCCTTTTTGTCACCCCAGTTCCTCAAGAAGGCTTCATCCAATGCCTCAATACCCATGATGGATCCAAGGGACAGACCCCTAAAGCACTTTCTAGCTTCACCAAAAAGGCTTTGGACGAAAACCCTAAACCACTTTCTCTCTCTCAATAGAAGGCATAACTCGGAGTGAAAAGCACTGACATAAGTGATTTTTTCCATGGTTTTAGTGGGTTTGATCTCATCAGGGATATTCTTGTACATTTTGTAAAATCTTTTAGAAAAGTCAGAGACAAACTCTCCTTCTTTCCTTTCCAAAGATCCAAATTCAGTGATGTAGTGCAAAAAACCCTTTTTGTCACCCCAGTTCCTCAAGAAGGCTTCATCCAATGCCTCAATACCCATGATGGATCCAAGCGCCAGACCCCTAAACCACTTTCTAGCTTCACCAAAAAGGCTTTGGACGAAAACCCT